>CM053032.1:85552709-85622704 GCA_028564925.1 Lithobates sylvaticus
TCTCTAGTAAACAGGAAGTGAAGTCTTGTGAAGGGTCCCGTATTCTTCTGGGACCTGTGATGTGTCCCAGAAGACTGGGGGAAGGAGAGGAGGCCTAACTTCCGGCTCAGTTTGATCTGAGCCAGAAGTGGGAGCGTGTACCTGTCAAAACCAGGTATCTGATTTGCCCCCCCCCCCCCCCAAAAAAAAATGTCAAATGTGGCAGTAGAGGGGGAGAAGGTGCAAACAAGCAGAACCTTCCCTTTTGGGTGGAGCTCCACTTTATGTACTGGGCTACACAAACATTAACTCAACACCCATTAACACATACCCTTATACTAACCCTCCCAGTAAGCCTAACACTATTCCTCCCTGTAACCCAAATATTAACTCAGCTCACATCAACACAAACCCCCATATTAGCGCTCCCTGTAAACCTAACACTAATCCATCCTGAAACTCAAACATTTACTCAAATCGTCATACTAAGCCTACATGTAAACCTAGCACTAATCTTCTTTGTAACCCAAACATTTACTCAACCCTAATACTGGATACTCAAACCATCATACTAACCCTCCAAGTGAACCTAACCCCAATCTTCCCCCGTAACTGAAACAACTGAAGCAAAACAACTCCTTATAACACAAGCCCTTATACTAATGGCCCGTACACACGATCCGAAAATCGGACGACAGATCGTCCATTTTTTTTTTGCATGCTAGTCGTATATTGAACCTCAGGCGTTTACTAAAGTATGACAGAATAAGAAATCAAAATCGTCCGAATCATGTGTACGGGCCATAACCCTCACTGTAAAGCTAATATTTATTATCCCTGTAACCCAAACAATAACTCAACCCACAATAAGGCAAAACTTCATACTAACCCTACTGTAAACCAAATATTAATCCTCATTGTACCCCAAGCATCAGCTCAACCCTCATTAACACAAACCAAAATACTAACCCTCCCTGTAACCCAAATATTAACCTTCACTTTAACCCTTCCTTTAACTTGCCACAAATCCAAACACTAAGACTGGGTTCACAGTTATTGCGGAGCCGCTTGCAGCAGGGGGTCTCGGTATGTCCCTGTTCTTCGTTTCAAGGGCAAATCAGGCTTGAATTTTTACCTGAAGCAGAGCCAAAGATGCACAAGACCCTTCTGTTGTGCGCTTCGTGGCCACCCTGGAGATGTTAGAACCAGCTCCATTGAGAAACGGCACAGTTTCCTGTAATGGGAATTGGATGCGGGGAAATCCACATCCAATTCGCATAAGTGTGAACCCAGCCTAACTCTTCTGGTAACCTAAACACTAGCTCTCACACTAACTCTCACAATAATTCTAATACTAATCTTCACATTAAACTTAATACAAATCCATACTTTACAGCTAGGCCACTACAGAATAATTGTGCCTTTTAGGGGTACCTTTAGGTAAGTGCATGTGGTAAAATGAGACCTTTGATACTTATTTTCACCAAAATTAGCAATTACCTATCTGAAGAACTGTGTGCATAGTGCATGAATTAGATGTGTACAGCTGGTTCTGATAGTCATTACAGTGGCTGGAGTCTGGTCAATTCTGTCTGTCTACTGGAATACTTTAAATAAAAGTTGATTAACCCAATTGAATTCCTGAATTATATAAACATTTGCCCTCCAACCCAATTTCTTACTTAACTGAAGAAATCAGTCTTGGCCTGCCTTGACCAACAGCTTTGTTTACAACCACAGGTCAGAATCATCTTTACTGCGGCCCCTGCACAGTGATCCCTCATAGACTTATACAGCGCCGTCTGAGCGCATCCGCTCTCAAAATACAGCACTACATATATTGCAGAAGGCTCACCATGCAGACCAGGACAGTTGTGAAAAGGATTGCAGCTAGATGGTCTTCTTGACTCTTCATAGTAGTGCAGACACAAAACAAGGTGGACAGTTGTTTCATGCAGAAGCTAGGATGGATTGAGGAGTCACTGTGGGGATCCTTCAGAGACCTTCACAGTGTAAAGCAGCATGCATTTTTTAATTAAAGTCCCCTGCAAGACAGTCTAAATAAGTACCAAATTCAGTAACTGTGTAATGCACAGGTCTTCCCTTAAGCCTCGTACACACGATCGGATTTTCGTCAGGGAATTGTGTGATGACAGACTGTTTGCCTAAAATCGGACCATTAGTACACTCCATCAGACAATTGTTGGCTAACTTTCCGCCAACAAATGTTGGATAGCAGGCTAGTAAATTTTCGGTCAGATTTTCCTATCGTGTGTACACAAGTCCATTACACAAAAGTCCAAAGTACAAACACACATGCTTGGAATCAATGCTCACCAAACACGACATTAGCAGAAGGTGCCCAAAGGGTGGTGCTCAAGAGCTGAAATTCCACATAGTACGTCACTACGTTGGTGTTTGTTGGCCAACAATTGTGTACCATTTGTATGCAAGACAAGTTAACGGCACACGCCCTTCGGACAAAAGTCTGATGCTTTGTCTGCGGAAAATCCGATCGTGTTTACGAGGCTTAAGTGAGCCAAATCCGCCTTCATGTCTATCTAACCAGTTCCCCCTCCAAGACACTAGGAATAGAATGATGTGGAGATATATAAGAATGATGGAAGATCCGAAGCATTATTTCACGATACATTGTGGCCCCAAGATATTCGTAATGATTTGAGAAAAGTTTGAACTGGAAGATGGGGGAAATTTTTGGTCCATATATATATGGGCCAGTCGATGAAAAAGTGTAATCCAGTGGCTGTCGGAAGAAGTAATATAGAGTAGAAATGACTTTCCTACTCGGGTTATGATATCCTAAAAGGTTGTCCATTGAGTTTCCCCAGTCCTTCTGAGAGAATTTTTTTTTAATGATTGAGACAATATTAGATTTCACCTTTAGAAAAGGAAATGTTTAGGTATGGTTTCTCTAAAGCTATATTTTATGCCACGCCAACTACATGGAGTACTGTATAAAGCCCCATACACACGGTCGGATTTTTGCATGGATTCTGTCCGATCGGACAATGTTGTTGAAAAATCAGACCGTGTGTATGCACCATCGGACAGTGTACGTCGGATTGTCCGACGGACGAAGTCCTATCTCCTGCTGGATAGATTTGCCGACAACATGGTCCGATCACACCAAATCCGATCGTGTGTACGGTTGTCCGACGGACAAAGTGCTATGCATGCTCAGTTCACATTACAAGACCAAAGCTATTGGCTACTAGCCTCTACGTAGTCCCGTCGTACGCAACGAACGTCACCACGTTCAGAATGATCGGATTTTCCGACAACTTTGTCCGACCGTGTGTACGCAAAACCAACATCGGACAAAGTACGACGGACATGATCCAACGGACCTGGTCCTCGGATAATCCGAGCGTGTGTATGGGGCTTTAGAGAGGATTCGCTGACACCTCGGTGGGCATATATGTATATGAAGAACGTATAACAACTTCTTTTGCAGGGTCATATTCTGGTCAAATTCAGTATCAGTGTACATGATGAAGAAAACAGATAAATTCTTGGTACATCTTATAGATATACTTGAGGTTAGAGTGTGCAAAGTAATACTAAAGGCTTGTTTTTTTTTTTTTTATATCAAATGACAAACATGTTATACTTACCTTCTCTGTACAATGGTTTTGCACGGAGCAGTCCCGATCCTCTTCGTTTTTGATCCCCCACCTGTGGTCCTGGTGGCTTTTCCCCCCTGCTGAGTAAGGATGGGCCCGGTGCTCGATGCGAACCCACGTTCGCATCGAGCACCGGGCGTTCGCTCGCTCGGCGAGCCCAGAACTATTTTGGCCGCTCGCATCACGTTCGTGTGATGCGAGCGGCCCCGCAATGCATTGCGGCCGGCGCGGCCGACGCAGTGCATTGCTGGCTGATGATTGGCCAAGCATGCACTGTGACCCCGCATGCTTGGCCAATCACAGCCCCGGAAACTCGAAGAGCCATAATTGGCTACAGGCAGGACGCCTGTAGCCAATTACAGCTCAGGGGCTGTAGTACACGCCCCCCCCCCCTATAAAACGCCGCCACGCCGTCTGCGCCGGTCACATGCTGTTCCGGCGCAGATTGAGCAGGCTGTTTCTGTGACACTCTGCTGCATTTAGATAGTTAGAGAGATTCACTTGCAGAGATTGAGTTAGATAGATTCAGTTACAAAGATTGATTGACAAAGAGGGGCTTGTAGTGTGCTCGTGGCAGGCAGGCAGAGCTCCTATATTTTGTTACCAGAAGCACCTATAGGACTTGTAGTGTGTTCGTGGCAGGCAGGCAGAGCTCCTATATTTTGTTACCAGAAGCACCTATAGGACTTGTAGTGTGTTCGTGGCAGGCAGGCAGAGCTCCTATATTTTGTTACCAGAAGCACCTATAGGACTTGTAGTGTGTTAGTGGCAGGCAGGCAGAGCTCCTATATTTTGTTACCAGAAGCACCTATAGGACTTGTAGTGTGTTCGTGGCAGGCAGGCAGAGCTCCTATATTTTGTTACCAGAAGCACCTATAGGACTTGTAGTGTGTTAGTGGCAGGCAGGCAGAGCTCCTATATTTTGTTACCAGAAGCACCTATAGGACTTGTAGTGTGTTCGTGGCAGGCAGGCAGAGCTCCTATATTTTGTTACCAGAGGCACCTATAGGACTTGTAGTGTGTTAGTGGCAGGCAGGCAGAGCTCCTATATTTTGTTACCAGAAGCACCTATAGGACTTGTAGTGTGTTCGTGGCAGGCAGGCAGAGCTCCTATATTTTGTTCCCAGAGGCACCTATAGGACTTGAAGTGTGTTAGTCCCATTACACACACAGAGCTATATTTTCTTCCCAGAAGCACCTATAGGACTTGAAGTGTGTTAGTCCCATTACACACACAGAGCTATATTTTCTTCCCAGAAGCACCTATAGGACTTGAAGTGTGTTAGTCCCATTACACACACAGAGCTATATTTTCTTCCCAGAAGCACCTATAGGACTTGAAGTGTGTTAGTCCCATTACACACACAGAGCTATATTTTGTTCCCAGAAGCACCTATAGGACTTGAAGTGTGTTAGTCCCATCACACACACAGAGCTATATTTTGTTCCCAGAAGCACCTATAGGACTTGAAGTGTGTTAGTCCCATTACACACACAGAGCTATATTTTGTTCCCAGAAGCACCTATAGGACTTGAAGTGTGTTAGTCCCATTACACACACAGAGCTATATTTTCTTCCCAGAAGCACCTATAGGACTTGAAGTGTGTTAGTCCCATTACACACACAGAGCTATATTTTCTTCCCAGAAGCACCTATAGGACTTGAAGTGTGTTAGTCCCATCACACACACAGAGCTATATTTTCTTCCCAGAAGCACCTATAGGACTTGAAGTGTGTTAGTCCCATTACACACACAGAGCTATATTTTCTTCCCAGAAGCACCTATAGGACTTGAAGTGTGTTAGTCCCATCACACACACAGAGCTATATTTTGTTCCCAGAAGCACCAATAGGACTTGAAGTGTGTTAGTCCCATCACACACACAGAGCTATATTTTCTTCCCAGAAGCACCTATAGGACTTGAAGTGTGTTAGTCCCATTACACACACAGAGCTATATTTTCTTCCCAGAAGCACCTATAGGACTTGAAGTGTGTTAGTCCCATTACACACACAGAGCTATATTTTCTTCCCAGAAGCACCTATAGGACTTGAAGTGTGTTAGTCCCATTACACACACAGAGCTATATTTTCTTCCCAGAAGCACCTATAGGACTTGAAGTGTGTTAGTCCCATCACACACACAGAGCTATATTTTGTTCCCAGAAGCACCTATAGGACTTGAAGTGTGTTAGTCCCATCACACACACAGAGCTATATTTTCTTCCCAGAAGCACCTATAGGACTTGAAGTGTGTTAGTCCCATTACACACAAAGAGCTATACTTTGTTCCCAGAAGCACCTATAGGACTTGAAGTGTGTTAGTCCCATTACACACACAGAGCTATATTTTCTTCCCAGAAGCACCTATAGGACTTGAAGTGTGTTAGTCCCATTACACACACAGAGCTATATTTTCTTCCCAGAAGCACCTATAGGACTTGAAGTGTGTTAGTCCCATTACACACACAGAGCTATATTTTCTTCCCAGAAGCACCTATAGGACTTGAAGTGTGTTAGTCCCATCACACACACAGAGCTATATTTTGTTCCCAGAAGCACCTATAGGACTTGAAGTGTGTTAGTCCCATTACACACACAGAGCTATATTTTCTTCCCAGAAGCACCTATAGGACTTGAAGTGTGTTAGTCCCATCACACACACAGAGCTATATTTTCTTCCCAGAAGCACCTATAGGACTTGAAGTGTGTTAGTCCCATTACACACACAGAGCTATATTTTCTTCCCAGAAGCACCTATAGGACTTGAAGTGTGTTAGTCCCATTACACACACAGAGCTATATTTTCTTCCCAGAAGCACCTATAGGACTTGAAGTGTGTTAGTCCCATCACACACACAGAGCTATATTTTGTTCCCAGAAGCACCTATAGGACTTGAAGTGTGTTAGTCCCATCACACACACAGAGCTATATTTTCTTCCCAGAAGCACCTATAGGACTTGAAGTGTGTTAGTCCCATTACACACAAAGAGCTATACTTTGTTCCCAGAAGCACCTATAGGACTTGAAGTGTGTTAGTCCCATTACACACACAGAGCTATATTTTGTTCCCAGAAGCACCTATAGGACTTGAAGTGTGTTAGTCCCATCACACAGAGCTCCTCTATTTTCTTTGCATAAGCACCCACAGGACTTCTAGTGTGTTAGTGGCATCACACAGAGCTCCTATATATTCTTCTCAGCAGCACCCACAGGACTTCTAGTGTGTTAGTGGCATCACACAGAGCTCCTCTATTTTCTTTGCATAAGCACCCACAGGACTTCTAGTGTGTTAGTGGCATCACACAGAGCTCCTCTATTTTCTTTGCAGAAGCACCCATAGGACTTCTAGTGTGTTAGTGGCATCACACAGAGCTCCTATATATTCTTCTCAGCAGCACCCACAGGACTTCTAGTGTGTTAGTGGCATCACACAGAGCTCCTCTATTTTCTTTGCAGAAGCACCCATAGGACTTCTAGTGTGTTAGTGGCATCACACAGAGCTCCTCTATTTTCTTTGCAGAAGCACCCACAGGACTTCTAGTGTGTTAGTGGCATCACACAGAGCTCCTCTATTTTCTTTGCAGAAGCACCCACAGGACTTCTAGTGTGTTAGTGGCATCACACAGAGCTCCTCTATTTTCTTTGCAGAAGCACCCATAGGACTTCTAGTGTGTTAGTGGCATCACACAGAGCTCCTATATATTCTTCTCAGCAGCACCCACAGGACTTCTAGTGTGTTAGTGGCATCACACAGAGCTCCTCTATTTTCTTTGCAGAAGCACCCACAGGACTTCTAGTGTGTTAGTGGCATCACACAGAGCTCCTCTATTTTCTTTGCATAAGCACCCACAGGACTTCTAGTGTGTTAGTGGCATCACACAGAGCTCCTCTATTTTCTTTGCAGAAGCACCCATAGGACTTCTAGTGTGTTAGTGGCATCACACAGAGCTCCTCTATTTTCTTTGCATAAGCACCCACAGGACTTCTAGTGTGTTAGTGGCATCACACAGAGCTCCTCTATTTTCTTTGCAGAAGCACCCATAGGACTTCTAGTGTGTTAGTGGCATCACACAGAGCTCCTCTATTTTCTTTGCAGAAGCACCCACAGGACTTCTAGTGTGTTAGTGGCATCACACAGAGCTCCTCTATTTTCTTTGCAGAAGCACCCATAGGACTTCTAGTGTGTTAGTGGCATCACACAGAGCTCCTATATATTCTTCTCAGCAGCACCCACAGGACTTCTAGTGTGTTAGTGGCATCACACAGAGCTCCTCTATTTTCTTTGCAGAAGCACCCACAGGACTTCTAGTGTGTTAGTGGCATCACACAGAGCTCCTCTATTTTCTTTGCATAAGCACCCACAGGACTTCTAGTGTGTTAGTGGCATCACACAGAGCTCCTCTATTTTCTTTGCAGAAGCACCCATAGGACTTCTAGTGTGTTAGTGGCATCACACAGAGCTCCTCTATTTTCTTTGCAGAAGCACCCACAGGACTTCTAGTGTGTTAGTGGCATCACACAGAGCTCCTCTATTTTCTTTGCAGAAGCACCCATAGGACTTCTAGTGTGTTAGTGGCATCACACAGAGCTCCTATATATTCTTCTCAGCAGCACCCACAGGACTTCTAGTGTGTTAGTGGCATCACACAGAGCTCCTCTATTTTCTTTGCAGAAGCACCCACAGGACTTCTAGTGTGTTAGTGGCATCACACAGAGCTCCTCTATTTTCTTTGCATAAGCACCCACAGGACTTCTAGTGTGTTAGTGGCATCACACAGAGCTCCTCTATTTTCTTTGCAGAAGCACCCATAGGACTTCTAGTGTGTTAGTGGCATCACACAGAGCTCCTCTATTTTCTTTGCAGAAGCACCCATAGGACTTCTAGTGTGTTAGTGGCATCACACAGAGCTCCTATATTTTCTTCTCAGCAGCACCCACAGGACTACCGACTACAATGGCTGGAAGACCGCCAAGGGGAGGCAGAGCGTGCAGAGCCAAGAACACAGGGCAGGCAGGCTCTGTTTCTAGTGGACGTGGCCGTGGACGTGGACGTGGTCGTGCATCGTCATCAGCACGTGGCCATGGGACACGCGCGTCTTTGTTTTCGGCAGCTGGACATGTGGAGCCGCATCATGCTGAAGGCTTGGTAGAATGGATGACCAAGCCCTCCTCATCCTCCTCATCCTCTCTCACCCAGGCTCAGGGTACTGACAGAGCATCATCAGCCACCCCTTCCCTAGACCCACCATGTCCTCCTGAGGAGTCCCCCGAACTCTTTGAGCACAGTGTTGGGTACATGCTCCAGGAGGATGCCCAACGATTCGAAGGCTCGGATGACGATACCCAGCTTGAGGAATCTGGCAGTACAGTTCCACCAGCTGCAGCTTACTGCCAGGTTTGCTCTAGTGGTGAAGAGGGAGGGGATGATGAGGTCACTGACTCCACGTGGGTGCCTCAAGGGAGAGAGGATGAGGAGGAGGACGAGGAGGAGGAGGATGCGGCGTCACATGTCCAACGAGGCAGGATGCCCCCTGGAGGCCAGGTAGAGGCCAGCACAGCAACTGTACAACACCGCAGAGCTCCGCCTGTGCAGGGCGCTGCCTCTGCACGTTATCAGAAAAGTTCTTTGGTGTGGGCCTTTTTTGAGACGAGTGCAGCAGATCGCACCACTGCTATTTGCAATATTTGTCTCAAGCGTATCTCGCGTGGCCAAAACATCAGCCGCTTGGTCACGACAAGCATGACCAGACATATGGCGACCTGCCATGCAGCTCGTTGGCAGGCACACATAAAAGACCCACACCAAAGAACTAAGCGGACCTCTCCTTGCTCCTCCTCAGCTGGGATCTCCATCCCCACTACACCTTCAGTCCTCTCTGAAAGCTGCTCTGAGAGGACTGAAGGTGTAGAATTCGGTGTGTCACAACCAAGTACTTGCAGTACACCGACGTCCGAATGCAGCAGGCAAATTTCCCTGCCCCAGCTGCTGGACCGTAGAAAGAAGTACACTCCCAGCCATCCACATGCCCAGCGGTTGAATGCTAGCCTTGCTAAATTGCTAGCACTTCAACTGCTGCCTTTTCAGTTGGTAGACTCGGCCCCCTTCCGTGAGTTTGTTCAATGTGCGGTTCCTCAGTGGCAGGTTCCCAAACGCCACTTTTTCTCGCGGAAGGCGATTCCGTCTCTCTACCGGCATGTGGAGGGCAATGTCCATGCCTCGCTGGACAGGGCGGTCAGCGGTAAGGTGCATATTACCGCTGACTCATGGTCCAGCAGGCATGGACAGGGACGGTACCTTTCTTTCACGGCCCATTGGGTCACTCTATTGGCAGCTGGAGGGATGCAGGACAAGGTGCAGTAGTGTTGGAGGTTGTCCCGCCACCACGCCTCCAAAACGCGACTACTGCTACTGGTTGTGACACACCTCTCTCCTCCACCCCCTCCTCTTCTTCTTCCTCCAGTGCTCTGTCCTTGGAACCAGCGGTGCTCCGTAGGCGTACAAGGGGCTACGCAAGTACGCAGGCAAAAAGATGCCATGCCGTGCTTGCGCTGGTGTGTTTGGGGGACAGGAGCCACACTGGGCCAGAGGTTCTGGCAGCTCTGCAGGGGCAGGCCGAGAGGTGGTTGACGCCACGTCAGCTTAAGCCAGGAATGGTCGTTTCTGACAATGGCACCAACCTCCTCTCCGCCCTGCGACAGGGGCAGCTCACCCATGTGCCCTGCATGGCTCACGTCCTCTGGTGGTGCAGCGGTTCTTGGGCAGGTTCCCAGGCTTACAGGATGTCCTGAGGCAGGCCAGGAAAGTCTGTGTGCATTTCCGCCGATCTTATAATGCCAGTGCTCGGCTGACTGAGCTGCAAAAGGAGCTGAACCTGCCCAAGAACCGCCTAATATCTGACATGCCCACCAGGTGGAACTCAACGTTGGCCATGCTGCAGCGACTGCACACGCAGCAGAGGGCCATCAATGAGTACCTTTGCGACTACGGCACCAGGACAGGGTCAGGGGAGCTTGGTTTTTTTTTTTCCCCACGTCAGTGGAGCATGATCAGGGATGCATGCACTGTCCTCTCACCATTTGAGGAGGCCACGAGGATGGTGAGCAGTGACAGTGCATGCATCAGTGACACTGTCCCTCTTGTCCACCTGTTGGAGCATACGCTGCGTGGGATAATGGACAGGGCACTTGAGGCAGAACAGAGGCAGGAAGAGGAGGACTTCCTTGCCTCTCAAGGCCCCCTTTATCCGGACAGTGTTCCTTCTGTCCCACCCATCACACAGGAAGAGGATGAGGAGGAGGAGGAGGAGGAGGAGGAGGAGGAGGATTGTGTGAGCATGGAGGTGGAGCCTGGCACTCAGCATCAGCAGCAGCAGTCTTTTAGGGATGATGTACAGTCCCAACAAGCCAGTGGACTTGTACGTGGCTGGGAGGAGGTGGCTGGCGATCATGTCATCCTCAGTGACCCAGAAGACTCCGGACCGAATGCCTCAGCTAACCTACGCTGCATGGCCTCCCTGATCCTGCAAAGCCTGCGGAAGGATCCTCGTGTTCTTCGGATCAAGGAGAGGGACCATTACTGGCTGGCCACTCTCCTTGATCCGCGGTACAAGGGTAAGGTTGCGGACCTTATCTTGCCGTCGCAGAGGGAGCAGAGGATGAGACATCTCAGGGAGGCCTTGCAGAAAGGTCTGTGCAACGCGTTCCCAGAAACTGGGAGGCTACAAACTCCTGGTCCTGGGCGACGAGTTGCTGAGGCTTCGGTCAGTGGCAGAAGGAGCGGTGGGGAAGGTGGACGTCTGACCGATGCGTTCAGACAATTTTTTAGTCCGCAGCCCCAAGGTATGATCGGTTCCAGCAACCATCGCCAGCGTCTGATATACATGGTGCAGGAATACCTTGGGGCAAGGTCAGACTTGGACACCTTTCCCACCGAAAATCCTCTGGCTTACTGGGTCCTGAGGATGGATCACTGGCCAGAGCTTGCACAGTATGCAATTGAGCTACTGGCCTGTCCTGCCTCCAGCGTTCTTTCCGAACGCACATTCAGTGCTGCTGGAGGATTTGTGACTGATCATAGGGTGCGCCTGTCCACCGCCTCGGTTGATCGACTGACATTCATCAAAATGAATCAGTCTTGGATCACCACCAGCTACCAGGCACCTGAGGCGGATATAACCGAATAATTTTTAATGTCACATCCCTTCAAGACTGCCTATGCTGATGCTGAGTGACTGTCCTCTTATGTTCACTGACTATCCTCTTCCTCCTCCTCAATGATCCATGCCACCACACCAGTGCCTAAGGCACAATTTTTCAGCCCCTGTTTAACAGGGGCGTGTACTTACAATTTTTAAAAAAAATGCTTCGCAACACGTGTGACTGCTGTGCTCCAAGTACAGTCTCTGTGAGGGCCGTGTTGCAGTGTTGTGGCACCAGCACCAGTGCCTAAGGCACAATTTTTCAGCCCCTGTTTAACAGGGGCGTGTACTTACAATTTTTTAAAAAAATGCTTCGCAACACGTGTGACTGCTGTGCTCCAAGTACAGTCTCTGTGAGGGCCGTGTTGCAGTGTTGTGGCACCAGCACCAGTGCCTAAGGCACAATTTTTCAGCCCCTGTTTAACAGGGGCGTGTACTTACAATTTTTTAAAAAAATGCTTCGCAACACGTGTGACTGCTGTGCTCCAAGTACAGTCTCTGTGAGGGCCGTGTTGCAGTGTTGTGGCACCAGCACCAGTGCCTAAGGCACAATTTTTCAGCCCCTGTTTAACAGGGGCGTGTACTTACAATTTTTTAAAAAAATGCTTCGCAACACGTGTGACTGCTGTGCTCCAAGTACAGTCTCTGTGAGGGCCGTGTTGCAGTGTTGTGGCACCAGCACCAGTGCCTAAGGCACAATTTTTCAGCCCCTGTTTAACAGGGGCGTGTACTTACAATTTTTAAAAAAAATGCTTCGCAACACGTGTGACTGCTGTGCTCCAAGTACAGTCTCTGTGAGGGCCGGGTTGCAGTGTTGTGGCACCAGCACCAGTGCCTAAGGCACAATTTTTCAGCCCCTGTTTAACAGGGGCGTGTACTTACAATTTTTTTAAAAAAATGCTTCGCAACACGTGTGACTGCTGTGCTCCAAGTACAGTATCTGTGAGGGCCGGGTTGCAGTGTTGTGGCACCAGCACCAGTGCCTAAGGCACAATTTTTCAGCCCCTGTTTAACAGGGGCGTGTACTTACAATTTTTTAAAAAAATGCTTCGCAACACGTGTGACTGCTGTGCTCCAAGTACAGTCTCTGTGAGGGGTTGCAGTGTTGTGGCACCAGCACCAGTGCCTAAGGCACAATTTTTCAGCCCCTGTTTAACAGGGGCGGGTAATTACAAATCTTGATCTAATAGTTCACAGCAGGGCCCATTCCTGCGCCCACCAAGAGTAACTATGAGGGCCTGCAGTCTTGTGGCAACACCGTCCACCACCACCGCCAAAGGCCCAATTTTTCTGCCCTGTTCATCAGGTGCTTGCAATTACAAATCTTGATCTAATAACTCACAGCAGGGCCCATTCCTGCGCCCACCAAGAGTAACTATGAGGGCCTACAGTCTTGTGGCAACACCGTCCACCACCACCGCCAAAGGCCCAATTTTTCTGCCCTGTTCATCAGGTGCTTGCAATTACAAATCTTGATCTAATAACTCACAGCAGGGCCCATTCCTGCGCCCACCAAGAGTAACTGTGAGAGCTTACAGTCTTGTGGCAAAACCGTCCACCACCACCACCACCACCACCCCCAATTTTCTGCCCTGTTCAACAGGTGCATGCAATTACAAATCTTGATCTATTAACTCACAGCAGGGCCCATTCCTGTGCCCACCAGTCTTGTGGCTACACCAACATCTAATAGGGCAAATTTCTGCAGAGTATATACGCCAGGCCCCTACTTTCAAACATCCAACTTACAAACGACTCCTACTTGCAAATGGAAAGAGAAAACAGGAAGTGAGAGGAAATCTACCCCTAGGAAGGGAAATTCTATCCTGTTAGATTTAATTTGGAAAAAGGTATCTCCTCTCTACTGATACTTTATCACCAATCCTTGTTTCAATTAAAACCCCACTTTTCCAAAAACATTTGTCATTGGGACGGAAAGTGAGGTGACATGTTCTGAACAGATGTGCAAAGACAGCAAATGTTACAGGGGTGATAACCCCTCCCTATGTTCTCCAAAAAGCTTAAAAATAGATTTTTTTGGGATGGAGCTACACTTCATAATGTACCTGTTCAGATTCTACTTAAGATCAAACCTAAAGCCGCAAGTGGTTTTAAATGGCTTCTTTTTTTCCTTTACAAATGTCATTTTGTGCAAGGACAGTTCTAAACACGGGAAACACATGCCACTTCACAGGCATACTTTGGACACCCCCCAGGTACCATATTTAAAGGAAAATGTCACTTTTTTTTTTTTCACTTTATGCATCATTAAAATGACTGCTCCCGAAAAAACGTTAGTTTTTAAAAGTTCTTTTTGCATTGATATATGTCCCCTGGGGCAGGACCCGGGTCCCCAAACCTGTTTTATGACATTAACATGCATATTGGCCGTTGTAATTAGCACTTTTGATTTCGAACGTTCGCGTCCATTATAACGTATAGGGTTCGAAAATTCGCGCGAACTTTCGGTCCGTTCGAAGGTTCTGGTTCGAACCGAACCCGGGGGTGTTCGGCTCATCCCTACTGCTGAGTTCCCCCAGTACCAAGCCCTTTTGCTATGAGGGCACTCGAGTAGGCTCGTTCCTGAGCCGCACTCCTGTGAATGGACATTGTCCGTTCGCACACAGACCGTGGCTTGGTCCCGCCTCCTGCTCTCTACTTATTGGCTCACTGGCCGTGATTGGCCTGACATTGAATCAATGATTTAATAAGGGACATTATACTGGAGAGGGAAGATTCTGGGTGAGAAACAAATAGGAGCAAATCATCTGCAAAAGCAGGGATTTTCATGGTTTTATTGCTTATGGTTATACCCTGGAAAGTGGGTTGGGACTCTAGAAGGCGGTGAAGGCTATCCAAAGCAAGGTTAAACAGAATGCAAGAAATGGGGCATCCTTGTCTGGTGCCGCTGGACATTGGTATTGGGGATGAGAGTTAGTTATTATAGCATTGAGCCATTTTTTAAAGCAATGAATAATTGGTTCATCAGTCATTCAGTGAGAAATTACTACTATAGACCTTTCACCTGCCTGCATTGTTTCCAGATCGTGCTGCTTTTACACTGCCTAAATTTGTCTATAGGTGTTTGGACAAATTATTTAAAACTGAACATTTTAAAACCACACAGATCTTCCTGTGCCCCCTCCTTGCACATACTCCCAGCTGCATACATTAAAGCATTTCCAGCACACTTCGTAAAGCTGAAGTTTAGTCAAAAATGTATGTGCTAGAAGTTAGTTTTACTAGCTGGCTGAGACCACTCCATAAATAGACATGGGCCATGCCAGTAAGGGCAGTCGGGTGTAAGATGGTAATACAGTGCTGAGGAGGCTGTCGTGGCCCTCAGGGGTGCCCCTTAGTATGGGGGGGGTGTTCTGCCTTGGGCTAGAAGGAAGTAAGTTCACCTCTCCCCCCTCCCTCCCTCTCTGCAATCATCTGGGACACATCACAGGTCCCAGATGATTGCCCGGCCAGTCACAGTGCGCAGCGTGGCTTGTGCATGCGCAGTGCGTGCCTGGCTTTGAAGCCACAACCGGGCAACAATAGTGATGATGCCGGTGCCGCAGAGAGGAGGGGAGACGAGCAGGGCTTCGTTCCCCCTCAACGCTGTGTCCAATTATTAAGGCCACTTTCACACTGAAGCGCTTCTAAACTGCCAGTAAAAACACTGAGCGCTTTTGAAGAGCTTTTCAGGCGCTTTTGAAGAGCTTTCCATTCATTTCAATGGGGAGGGGAGTTTTTCACAGCCCTGCCAGCACACTGCCCCAGTGTGAAAGCGTTCATTGATTTTAATGGAAATACATTTTTGTGAGCTTTTTAGGCGATGTTTTTAGTGTGAAAGCGCCTGAAAAGCGCCTCAGTGTGAAAGTGGTCTAAAAGTCAGCAGCTGCAGTATTTGTAGCTGCTAACTTATTTTTTTTTTTTTGTCGGAACTCCACTTTAAGCCTAGTACACACTATGAGATTAGCAGATGAATGATCGTCCATTTTTTTTGCATGCTAGTCTCCATATCGAAAATGAAGTGGTTACTAAAGTACAAAAATTCTCATACAACAGAATAAAAATTCGGAAGTGATGTATTATATTGTATTTTCGGACGAAAACTGTACTGATTAAATGAAAATTGTACGATCTGGTATCATCGGAGTAAAATGTTTGTGTTTGTCCCCTTTCGAACGAAAGCTGTGCACTAACAATCAGATTATCGTATGATCGCTATTTTTTGTATAATTTTCTGATCGTGTGTACGAGCCTTTATGTGCTTAATGCTACAAAATTATATTACAACACACAGTGACTGCATCATTATGTAAAGCAAATAGTTCATTTGGTGTAGCGTGGCCCAAACAAACTATTTAAAGTAGTTTACCCAGTCTAAATCCCTTTGCAGCCCACGATCTATAAAGGTTTTACATTAGAAGTACAGTAGCTCTGCACTCATTTACAACATCATAATTAGCTTTTCTTTTCATTTCAGGCTACAGGTATAAAATTGTGCAAATCTATTGAGCATTATACATTTTCCACCGTGGTCTACACATTTGTTTATCACATATGCTGCTATACAACATTTCCTATAACTAAAACATACCGACTGCATTTAGGTGTAAATGTTGGTTTTATTTCATACAATATTGGTTTGTATTTTAAGAATTTTTTTTTTTTTTTTTGAATCTCTCACCTCTTACCATTTCTTGTAAACCTAAAACACCTCTCGCCCAATTTCTAGAAGCAGAATGAATTTCCTAGAGCTGGTTATCAGAAAAATAAAATTTTCACAAGTATGCTAGAATAACCGCTGTTCCTGCATACATCGCTGTAAAGAGGCTAAGCAGTATCAAGAAAGGCACTCAAAGTGGTGAATACACCACCAACTCTAATTCTGTAAAACCTGCTTCCTGCACTCGAATTTGCTCTTTCCCTCCTTAGTTTACAAACCTTTTTTGTGGTTTAAATGATGTCATAAGTCTTTAAGGGAATGTATGTTTTCAAAGTTTTAAAAAAAAATGTTAAACTACTTATGTAAAAGAGCTCAAAGGGGTTGTAAAGGCTCATGTTTTTTCATCCTATGCATTAAGGTGAAAAAACACCTTGCAGTCACCGGCCCCCCAGCCCCCCCTGTTTTACTTACCTGAACCCCGAATTTCCGTCAGCGCATCCCCGCTGTCCCTAGCTCCATGGGTTTTCGGCTCTTGATTGGATAGATTGATAGCAGCGCAGCCATTGGCTCCCACTGCTGTCAATCAAATCCAATGACGCGGGCGCCGGGCCGAGTACTGCATTCGGCCTCTATGGACGCCGAATGCTGGACTCAGGAGCGTGCCCGCAAGGTAACCCCCTCGGGAGAGCACTTTTCCAAGGGGGTTAACTAATGCGGAAGGAGTCGCAAGAGCCGCGAGGGACCCCAGAAATGGCTGTTCAGGGCCACTCTGTGCAAAACCAGCTGCACGGTTAAGATAAGTATGACATTTTGTTATTTTAGAAAAATAAAAAACGATCCTTTAGTGTCACTTCAACTTAATGTCAATAATCTTATAAATATATATCCGAGATGTTCTAAAAACAGGCTCTAAAATTTATAAAGTATGTTGCAGATATTCTTTGGAAATTTGTCACTCCTCCACACTACAAATGTCAGGAACAGGTAGATGAGTTTGTTGTAGGAGGCAGCCTCCACTGAGGCCGGAGTGTACATACCAAACACTTCTTCCTCAGTGCAGCTCAGTAACTCTGAGCCTGATAAAATCACAGGCTCTGTGCTGCTCCCTGCTTAGCCACTGCTTCCATCACATAGACAGGTGCAGCAGTCGAGAAGTTATCTTGTGGGATTAGTGGAGTCTTCCCAATCAAGTCCTCCTCCCTTGTAATTGACAGCACATGGTAGTGGGTGGATTCTAAATTTGCTATTGGAGTGAATATCAGTCACAAGGGAGGAGGACCTGATGGTGAACAAACTAGTTCCCCAGGTGAACCTGCTTGTAATTGACAGATGTCAAATATCCCAGTTCAGGTAGTGCTTTGCACATAGCCTTAGTGTGAAAGAAGGAAAGCATCACCAGATCTGATGTACGCACAATCCAACACTTTCACGTCTGCAATTCCTGTCACACTGGTCAAGGGTAACACTTGCCTGCACCTTTATGGTATATAACAGGAATATGCAATTAGCGGACCTCCAGCTGTTGCAAAACTACAAGTCCCATCATGCCTCTGCCTCTGGGTGTCACGCTTGTGGCTGTCAGAGTCTTGCAATGCCCCATGGGACTTGTAGTTCTGCAACAGGGTCCACTAATTACATATCCCTGGTATATAATGTCAAAACTCCCTCTGTTGAGTAACCACAGACCAGCTAGGAGATTCCTGACATTCTTCAAAAATAACCTTGGTCATTTTTGGGTAGTGACATCAGCCAGCATCCGTGCCCCTTTGTTACATTCAGCTGTCAGCCATAAAGTCTCTTGGCCGACAGCTGAATGGGGCTAGGGATGAATCATTGGTTGCTATGATGCCAGCACCTGCTGGCTTCATAGCAACCAGGGATCACTGTGTGGGAAGCTGTTACATTAATGCCAGCTTGAGCTAATGATGCTTCCCCCCTCACGTGTCTCTTCCCCTGATTTCTCAGTCAAGATTGATAGCACTACTATCCTATCAGTTTGTCCCCACATGCCAAGGCTCTAGATGTAATCCTGGACTCTGAACTAACCTTTCGGCCTCACATCCAATCACTGACCGCCTCAGCCTACGCAACATCTCCAAAGTATGCCCCTTCCTAACCAATGACACCACAAAGCCCCTAGTTCACTCTCTGTTCATCTCCCGTCTAGACTACCGGAACTCTTTACTCACGGGATTACCTTTACATAGGCTATCCACCTTCAGTCCATCATGAATGCTGCTGCCAGACTCATCCAGCCTCCTAACCATTCAGTGTCTGCTACTCCTCTCTGTCAATCCTTCCACTGGCTTCCACTCACCCAACAAATTTAATTCAAAATACCATCAACAACTTACAAAGCCATCCACAACTTTGCCCCCAGCTAATATAGACAGTTTGTCTATATATTAACTGCTTCTTCTCATTATATTTAAGGATTCATATTGCAGTACTGATTTGTATGAACCCTCAGGGAAACTTATTACAAGTGTAATTTTATCCTTTTCATTTTCACCGGTTCCTCTTGAAGATGTCAGTGGTAAAACTTTGCTTTAACTTTGCTATAACTGACACACTTTAAGAATGCAGTGCTATTGTAACTTTATACCCACTGTGCTGTCATTTATTTGTTTGTATTACGGTAATTACTATTTTCTTTATTTATGTAATGTACTGATTCTATTCTAGTCTATTGTTTTTTTAATTATATATTTTTTGTTTATTCTATTCTATTCCATTATTTTATTTTCTATTCTATTCTTTTCTATTCAAATTTAAATTTATTCTATTCGAAAATTTGATTTTTGGAAGATAGTTATATTCTTTCTATTCTATTTTTTCTATACTATTCTGTTATTTTCTATTCTAATCTATTCTTTTCTAATCTATTCAAATTTGAATTTTGGGAAATGGTTATATTCTGTCTATGCTATTCTATTTTTTTTATTCTATTATTTTCTATTCTATTATAGTCTATTCTATTCTTTTTTCTTATATTCTTTTATATTCTATTCTTTTTATATGTATTCAAATTCAAATTTATTCTATTTGAAATTAGTTTTTATTATATTCTACCCTATTCTGTTCTTTTATTTTCTATTCTATTTTGTTCTGTTTTACTCTATTATCTTCTATTCTTTTTTTTCTGCTATATTCTATTTTAGTCTATTTTTTTTCTATTCTATTCCTTTATTTTATATTCTATTTTATTCTCTTTGAAATAGGAAAACTGGATAACGAAAATCCGAAAAAAACTATTTAGAAACAACGAATCTACGAAAGAAGAAAATCAAAATGAACGAAAAAATTCGTACATTCGTAACTTTTTTTTATTTGTTGAATTGGTAATTTTCCGTGTCCCTTACAATGGCGCTGCCTAACGTGCCTCGAATGGATTAAACGAAAAAAATTCGTACATTCGTAACTTTTTTTTTTTTTTTTCGATTCGTATTTTTCCGTGTCTCTTACAATGGCGCTGCTTAACGTGCTTCGAATGGATTGAACGAAAAAATTCGTTCATTCGTAACTTTTTTTTTCGATTCGTAATTTTCCGTGTCTCTTAAAATGTAATAATAGCATACACATTACATAAAATTATGAATTATGCTCCGATTACGAATCTACGAATGTTACGAATGTACGAATAAATACGAATGCGTCCGAATTTCGAATAAACGAAAATTTAACTAACGGAAAAACGAATCAACAAAAAAATAACTCTTACGAATTTACGAATCGTTACGAATACGAACACCGACGACTTACGAGTTTACGAATCGTTACGAATCAATGGAAACGAAAAAAACGAAACGAAAATAAACAAATTTTTTTGTTGTCCACATGTCTATTTAGGAGATATTTACTGTAGATGCAGCCGATGACATCACTTGCACATGCGCTCTGAAGGAACTTCATACCTGGGCCGTTCCTTCAGGGTTCTGTGCCATAAATGGCAGCTCCATTGCGCATGCACGATAGTGATGTCATCGCAGCTCCGGCCACTTGCACAGCTGGAGTCTGCGGACCCAGAGGGAAGACCGGGTGAAGATGGAAGCACCTTCAGCAGTGACAGCGCGCCATTGGAGGGCTTTGTTCTAAGGTAAGTTTCACATAATGTGCTAGTATGCAATCCATACTAGCACATTCTGGTATTGCCTTGCAGGGTTAAAAAAAAGAAACAATTTTATCTCACAATTCAATAGGGTTGATTTACTAAAGGCCAATAGACAGTCTCCTTTGCAGGGAAATTACCCCCTTGAGTTATAATGCATGTTACTTGTCATTAACATAGTAATAATCAGGGCCCAAATATAATTTCTGCACAGAAGCCCCGACTGAGTCTGCCACCAAAGGATTAGGTCTGAGGTTAAGGAAGATACTGAATAAACCTAGAAGAAAAGTACAAAACCCCAGTACCTCATGCAGTAGTTGGGAAAGTAGCAGTAATGTGTTAACAACATTGCATTGGCCTTTCTTCACACCAAATACGGTTTAGAAAACGTGTGACTTCACTTGAAATCACACAATTTGTAAGCCGCATTTCAGTGCGACTTTGGGTGTGACTTGGAAGACATCTGTGTGACTTAATGGACAGATGCCTATGCAAGTCGCACCTGAACTTGAAAAAAGTAATGAAAGAACTACTTTCAAAATCAGTGTAACTCCAATGGTGTCAGAGTTGACACCATTGTGAACAATAGAGTGCGACTTGTCATGCGATTTGAAACAAATCAAATTGTGTGACAAGTCGTAGCGGTGTGACCGGGGGCTTAGAGTGCAGGGGTCTGAACTATGCAGTATACAACACTGTAAATAGCTGCAAGGGTAAGGAGTATGTATAGTACAGTTCAGCATTCAAAGTGCAGTGGTCAGGAATATGTCTTGTGCAACATAGAGTATAGTGTGCAGCTCCCAAGAATATGCAATATATGACCCAATGTAAAAAAAAGTGAAGGAGTCAGGAAAATGTAAAGTATAACAAAGTACATAGTGCAGCAAACAGGAGTGTGTAACATGGAACCACTATCTGGGCAATGAGATGAAAAAAATGTCTCATTATTATTTGTGGGAGGAAGAATTCCCCATCATTCGTGTCAGAGGGATAAAATATTGGTGTCAATGGGATGAAATATTGTTGTCAGTGGGAAAAAGGAATGTCCCTTTCATGGTGTCAGCGGGAGGAATAATTTGCCCCATTATTGGTGTCAGTGGGAGGATATATATCCTATTGTTGGCATCAGTGGAAGGTTATATGTCCCTTAATGGTGTGAGCAGGATTAGGAATGCCCCAGCATTGGTATTCAGTTTTTAACTACCTGGGAAGATGTTTTCTTTCCCATACTGTTGGCTCTGCCCTGTAACCAATGACATTGGTTTGGAATTATGCCTGCACTCTCGGGCAGGAGACCAATCCACCTGGGTATTTTATTTGGTAAAAGTACAGCAGTGAAGGAAAGAAAAGGTATGAGTTGGTAGGGTGAGGTGCACTAAATCAAACCTGTACCTTTTCCCGATTTGCTTTAATAGTAATTAACACTTCACAAAATTAATGACAGCATTACTATACATTATTTAATGAAACATGCTTGTGTTCATTACTAACAAATCTCTAGGAATATGCTTTTATTTGAGTCATGTTTCTTACATGCTGATGACATCACTGCAGTTTCCAAACAAGTAAAGTATAGAGTCCAGACTAATCACTGCAATCACACTGGGTATTACACTGACCATTTAGCACATTTGCTTTCATTTATTATCCTTTTGGTTTTGTTTGTATAACAGGATGTAACAACCATCTCTATCAGTGGCACTGTAAAAATGAACCTTTATTCTCCAACTACCATTGTGTACATTGCAGATAGCGATTAGCAAAACAACTGCTCATATTGAAATAAAGATAAAGTCAGAATGAGATCACTCTGTAAGGAAACAATTCTACTGTATTGAGATGAAAGACGTTACCCAAATAGAAGAGGACATTTCCTCACTAATTACAGGTTCTTTGTGGGACCACAGCTTCCTAAGAAGGGATTTGTCCCTGCAGACTTTTATGGGATTTCTGCTCATGGAATAAGCTGTACCGTCAGGGGATCAAACGCCCTGAGAGTTTGATCTTGTGTAAATCTCACTTCTGAAGGATTTCTCGCTCTTACCTTTCATCAGAGGTAAGGCATTACACATACACATCAAAGAGTAAAAGTACGGCTCACAAGTTGTCTTAAAAACCTCACCATGTGTCTTGTGGGCTCAAATGAAAACAGAACATTTTAAAAGAATGAAAGAGGGTTTGAAGTGGTCTAAAATCCAAGAAAGGGTGGTGAGAAACAGGTGATGTAATAAACGGCGACCACCAGCTTTTGGAAATTGGCCAAAAGCTTATTGCCACTGAAATTGTTATATCATGTCTCAGGTATAAATTCAAAAATCTAGACATTCCTTTTAGCAGTCTTCTCTGTATAGTAGCAGCCAGGCGAACAACAACTTCCAGTCTTCTGGTTCAAGAAACAGTCTAGGGGTTGCCTTTTTAAAAGTGTATTGCAGATCAACATGGATGGGGATTAGGGGGCTGTGGGTTAGTCCTGAACACTAAGCAAGGATGTGCGAATGCGATCGCCTTAGAAGCAGCTTCTCAACACAGTCCTTCATGACGTTGGCAGCACTGGTACACCATTTGCAATGTCCCAGGCCAGGCAAGCCCTAAATTGAGTGTGGCAGGGGTTAACAACAGCATAGTCACTGAGGTCCCTTCTCCCTCAGGTCTGTACTCAGTGTCCCCAGGGCTTGGATGTCTCTCTCAGACTCCAGCAGACAGACTTCTCCATAAAGCTCCTAGATAGGATCCTCAGTGGCACCGCTCTATTTTGCTTTCAAAGAACTTGTCCAACATCTGGGACCTTCGGTTAGTGAGGTAGGCAGAATCTTAAACAGAACAGCCAGGAAGTGCTAGCAGCCCTCCTGACTAGGATCCTCTTCTCCTAGAAAAAAACACTGCTCTCTGGGGCTCCACGCTATTTATGCACTCCCCAAACACTATCTGGGCACACCTCCCTAGGGATTTCCTGGAACTGCATCAATATTCAGGCTCAGTGGCGGTGCGTGCATAGAGGGCGCAGGAGCGCCGCCCCCCCTCTCCTGCACCGCTCTATCACCAATAGATAGATTCATGCATTGCATGAATCTATCTATTGTCACCGCTGCCGCCCCCTATTCAGGTGTCCGGCCCCTTGTCGGGCGCCGGGCATCTGAATTACAGCGGGGGGGTGTTTCTGGAAGCGCCCTATTAGAGCTCTAAAGCTCTAATAGGGGACCTGATTAGAGCGGTGTACTCTAATAGGCTTCCATAAGTGTAAACAGCGGGCGCACTGCTGTGCGTTCGCTGATTACACAGTATTGTGTTAGAGAAGCGAATACATCGCTTCCCTAACACAGACCCGCCTCTCAGCCAATCAGGTTGCCGGGTTTGTTACCTGTCACCTGATTGGCTGAAGTCACAGGCGCTGTGATTGGACGCTAGGCGTCCAATCATAGCAGAAGACAGGAGGAGCGCGGGAGAAGACATCGGAAGATGAGGGGACACCACGCTCTGCACACAGAGACAAGGTAAGTGCAGAGGGCAGGCAGGGGGCACAGTGGCAGCACTTGAGGGGCACAGTGGCAGCACTTGAGGGGCACAGTGGCAGCACTTGAGGGGCACAGTGGCAGCACTTGAGGGGCACAGTGGCAGCACTTGAGGGGCACAGTGGCAGCACTTGGGGCACAGTGGCAGCGTTTGATGGCACAGTGAGGCTGTTTGTTTGCGCCCCCCCAAAAATTTTGAGCACCAGCCGCCACTGTTCAGGCTGTTTGTTTGATTCTTCTACCCACTGGAAATATCCAGGAAACAAAGGGAAGCAATCAAACTTGAAGCCTGGGGAGACAAGAGCAGCCTTAAGCTATCACATACTACTCTGCTCAGGGCCAGATTAAGAACATCATGGGCCTGGTGCTGAGGATTATGGTGGACTTTTTATTAAAAAAATAAAATAAATAATAATTAAAAATGCAAAAGAGGAGTGTATGACAGTGGGCAGTATGTACAGGAGAGGAGTGTGGAGGGTATGACAGTGGGCAGTATGTACATGAGAGGAGTGTGGAGGGTATGACAGTGGGCACTATGTATAGGAGAGGAGTGCGGAGGGTATGACAGTGGGCACTATGTATAGGAGAGGCGTGTGGAGGGTATGACAGTGGGCACTATGTACAGGGGAGGAGGATGTAGGAATCTGGGAATAAAAAATGTAAAGGTTTGTGGAAGGATTTTTAGGGACTGCGTAGTGGTTAAGCGGGCCATACATGGATTGAAATTAAGCAGAGACCAGCCATAGTCGATCTATGTACGGGCTAGCTGGTTGTACACAAGTCAATCTATTAATCAACTTGAGTACAACCAGCCTGTCAGGTTTTTCCCAAAACAGTCAGTGCTGCCAGCTATAGTTAGCAACACTGATGATTGTATTCTGTGGGTAGAGAAGGCTCCCCACTGGCAGAACACAATAACACTGTGGGAGTGATTTCCCTATCCATAGGTCAGCAGGTGTGTGGGGACAGGCTGGGGAGAGAGGTCTGTCAGCAGGGGGTGTGAGGTTGTCATGGAGCGGTATCAATCCCTGGGAGTGATATATTTTGGAGTAGGGTCTATCATCTGCAGGTTGGGAAATGTTCACCTGTGATATAATTTGAAGGGAGGTGGCTAACATGGAAAGTGACTGGGGAGTGACCTGGTTGGTGGTGAGTGTGAAATGGATGATGTGTTTCAAGTTTCTTTCACATTTGCAGTAATGCTTACTGCCCTCTAAAAAGTGATCTGTGGTGTATTGCTTTTCAACGAATGGTACAGCAGCAGCTGACAGGCGTTCATGAGGTGCTACTGCCGCATCCTTTTTTTTTTTTACATTGCTGACTGGCAGTTTTACATTGTTGGACTATGCTGTTTGATAGGCGGTGCTGCCTGTCAAACTCTGCAGGCTCCAAGCTATCCATTGAGCTCAGTGCCTCTGACAAGAAGTGAGGAGAGGCACTGTGAGCTCATCCTCTCAGTCTGCTACAAACAGAGTGTGTCAGCTTGTATTTAAACCGGCCGCTCTGTATTTGGCTTCTGACAGGCTGTGCAAGGAGCCCCGTATCTCCAGGACCATAGGTGATAGGAGCCCCAATTTTGACCAATAGTGGGGTAGACCTTCAGCTACATAACCCCTAATTGTGGGCTCTATGTGACCTCTGGTCGCTAAGCCATGACCCTCGAGGTCAATGTATTTTTTTTTTTTTTTTTTTTGTGTTTTTTTTTTTTTTTTTTTTTAAATGGGCCCATCTTAAGGTAAGGGGCCTGAAGCTGCAGCTCCAATAGCCCCTATGTTAATCCGGCCATAACTCTGCTGAATACAGGAGAACCATTAACTAAATTTGCCTAACCAAAACCAGCCTATCTAGGAGGGTGCAATACAGGGATGATGGCAAGGAGAAGTTGGTACTTGGACAGGAAATAAGTTACACGCCTCAAGCAACCTTAAAGCAAACCTGTCTTTTGCTAATTCAGGGGAAAGTAACAGGTTTGCTTTATTCTCCTACCAAGAATATACAGTACTTACCATTCCTTTGTTCCCCTACCTCTCCATTCAGTGTCAGGAGCTGAAGAAAATGCGAAGTACATTTTTCTGCCTTCTTTTAAAGCGGTGTTCTGCCCAAAAAAAAAAAATGAAAAGCCAGCAGCTACACATACTGCAGCTGCTGGCTTTTAACAATAGGACACTTACCTGCCCTGGAGTCCAGCGATGTTGGCACCGCAGCTGATGTTTCCATCAGCTGTTGGGTGCTGCTGCCACCATTGCGGGAAAGGGAACCCAGCAGTGTAGCCTTACGTCTTCATGCGAGAACCCTACTGCGCATGCGTGAGGCCCCACTCCTCTCTCCTACTGGCCCAGCGACAAGGAGAGGAGGGAGCCCCGCTGTGATGTCACGGGCCCTGGCCCGGACTCCCGGAAGTGGGAACAGGATACCTGTCAAAGACAGGTATCCTGTCCCCCCTCCCCCCTGAAAGGTGCCAATTTTGGGTGGAACTCCACTTTAATTTCCTCAGTGAGTTGCCAAATTTCGACTTTACCCCCTGACTTCCATTTGTTTGGAACAAGCAGAGCATGTTAGTTGTAGGCATATACACTGTTTGTGCACATTATACTTCCCATAGGCCATAGTCCATAAGGAATTTGGAGGAGGGTGTGAGAAATTGAAGATACCTATTTAAGAGAAAAAGGGTCACAGGGGTGCAATTTCTTTTGTCCTCTGGTTATCCAAAGTCAGATGATGATGGACTATTGCCTTCTATATGCGCACAACAGCAGACTTTGCTGCTTTAATTTCCCATGTTGAAACTGCCCAGTGGAAATATATACACAAACTGTGTCAGAATGTGAAGGAGTTAACATTAGACATGGGAACTGTCAAAAAATTTGTTTTGCTTCGTTTCGTCCCGTTTCGTATATAAAAAAATTCATAATTCGTGCACGAAATTCCGTTCGAATTCGTACGAAATACGAAATTCGGACGAATCGTAATTTTTTTTTCGAATCGTTAGTAAAGTTACGAATCGTTAACGCGGCTAATGAATTGTCGGTTCTCATAACACAGAGAACAATTCGAATCCAACTACAAATATCGAATTTCAATTTCAAGTTACGAATCGTTACGAATAGTTACGAATCGTTAGTAAATCCAACTACAAATATCGAATTTCAACTAATATGAAAGAAATTATAATAGCGGATATAACGAATGCTTGGAATGCTTCGAATGAATTCGAGATTCAGTATATTTAATATAGAGAACTGTTCCTGCACAAAGTGTCATTTTTGCAGGAAAAAAAGCTATTTAAAATCACTCGCGGCTAATTGCCGCTTCCCGTAATACAGAGAACAATTCGAATACAACAACTAACAAATATCTAATTTCAACTAATATGAAAGAAATTATAATAGCGTATATAACGAATGCTTCGAATGATTCGAGATTCAGTATATCTAATATAGAGAACTGTTCCTGCACAGTGTCATTTTAGCAGGAAAAAAAGCTATTTAAAATCACTTGCGGCTATTGCCGGCAAATTTATTGTCGGATCTGTAACACAGAGAACAGTCATTCATTGAAGTCATTGATAAAAAAAATGCGTGGGGGTCCCCCCAAATTCAATAACCAGGCCCTTCAGGTCTGGGATGGATATTAAGGGGGACCCCAGCCAAAAAAAAAAAAAAAAAATGGCGTAGGGTCCCCCTCAAAATCCATACCAGACCCTTGAGGTCTGGGATGGATTTTAAGGGGAACCCTAGCCAAAAAAAATGGCGTGGGGTCCCCCTCAAAATCCATACCAGACCCTTATCCGAGCACGCAACCTGGCAGGCCGCAGGAAAAGAGGGGGGGACGAGAGCGCCCCCCCTCTCGCCTGAACCGTACCAGGCCACATGCCCTGAACATTGGGAGGGTGCTTTGGGGGTCTGAGACCCCCAAAGCACCTTGTCCCCATGTTGATGAGGACAAGGGCCTCGTCCCCACAACCGTGCCCAGTGGTTGTGGGGGTCTGCGGGCGGGGGGCTTATCGGAATCTGGAAGCCCCCTTTAACAAGGGGGCCCCCAGATCCCGCCCCCCCCTGTGTGAAATGGTAAGGGGGTACAAAAGTATTCCTACCATTTCACCAAAAAAGTGACAAAAATGGTAAAAATGACAGGAGACGGTCTTTGACAATTCCTTTATTAAAATCTTTTTTCTTCTGGTCTTCCTTTCTTCATCTTCTCCTTCCGTCATCTTCTTCCATCGTCTTCTTCCTCCGATCCGCTTCTTCTTGCTCCGGTCTTCTCGTCCTTCTCGTCCGGCATCGGCGTCGGCGTCTGTTCTCGCGGGCCGCTCCTCGCAATGGGAGGCTCCCGCTCTGTGAGGCTTCGCTCCGGCTGACAGGTCTTTTATAACGGAGAGCACCTGGTGACCCCGCCCCCCCACTGACGTCATGGGGACTTCCCCTATGGCTTTCCCCATGACGTCAGTGGGGGGGCGGTGTCACCAGGTGCTCTCCGTTATAAAAGACCTGTCAGCCGGAGCGACGCCGACGCCGATGCCGGACAAGAAGGACGAGAAGACCGGAGCAAGAAGAAGCGGATCGGAGGAAGAAGATGGAAGAAGATGGAAGAAGATGCCGGAAGGAGAAGATGAAGAAAGGAAGACCAGAAGAAAGAAGATTTTAATAAAGGAATTGTCAAAGACCGTCTCCTGTAATTTTTACAATTTTTGTCACCTTTTTTGGTGAAATGGTAGGTACCCCCTTACCATTTCACACAGGGGGGGGCCGGGATCTGGGGGTCCCCTTGTTTAAGGGGGCTTCCAGATTCCGATAAGCCCCCCGCCCGCAGACCCCCACAACCACCGGCCAGGGTTGTGGGGATGAGGCCCTTGTCCTCATCAACATGGGGACAAGGTGCTTTGGGGGGGACCCCAAAGCACCCTCCCAATGTTGAGGGTATGTGGCCTAATACGGTTCAGGCGGGAGGGGGGGCGCTCTCGTCCCCCCCTCTTTTCCTGCGGCCTGCCAGGTTGCATGCTCGGATAAAGGGTCTGGTATGGATTTTGAGGGGGACCCCACGCCGTTTTTTTTTTTTTTGGCCGGGGTTCCCCTTAAAATCCATCCCAGACCTGAAGGGTCTGGTATGGATATTTGGGGGGGACCCCACCCATTTTTTTTTTTTTGGCCGGGGTCCCCCTTAATATCCATACCAGACCTGAAGGGCCTGGTTATTGAATTTGGGGGACCCCTACGCTTTTTTTTTTTATATCAATGAATGACTGTTCTCTGTGTTATGGAGCCGCAAGTGATTTTAAATAGCTTTTTTTTCTGCAAAAATGACACTTTGTCATTCGAATCATTCAAATTCATTCGTTATATCTGCTATAATAATTTCTTTTGAATTAGTTGAAATTCGATATTGGTAGTTGGATTCGAATAATTTGGAGCTGAAATTCGTAAACGGAATTTCGTATTCCGTACGGAATTCGTATTCGAAAAAATTCGTACTACGGATTCGTAAATTCGTACGAATTTCGAAAAATTCGTACGAATTACGAATTCGTACGAAACTAATCGCACATGTCTAGTTAACATCAGATGTGCAAAAGTTTTCTACTTGAGAAGGAGTTTAGCTCATCTGCGGTCTGCTTTACTTAGAATCCACTACAGATCGAGATATCAAAGACCATAGCAGAAACAACCTGAGGATAAAGAACCTTTTTGAGATTCTTAGTCCCTCATCTCAAAGAGATGATTCAAGCCATTTTGAGCCTCCTTTTATAAGATCCTACTGATATAATAACTGTATTACGTACATCGTGCCGTGGGCCAGTGAACTGCAAAACCAAACAGGCCACAGGATGTCCTGTACAGGATCCAGTGGAGATCTTGAGATCTTGCAAATTCAGGAAGAAAAGAACCACTGATTTTGACAGGGAGACTCTGCATATCATACCAGGCCTGTCTTGAAACCCTCTCAATAGAGAGTTATGCATCCGTTCTTAGACAGAATTCTACAGGCTGGAGTATTTTACTGCAGAGACAGGGCACACACCCTGGTCACAGTCACAACAACTAAAGACATTATTCGAGATCTGCCAACCCCGACACATGTTCTGATGTGGAGGCATTAAAGCACCTACCTCTTCTGCAACCTGAGCTGTGGTTATTCCAAGTGAACAACTTTGGATCCCTAAACATCAGATCTAACATCATCAGCCCCATCCCACTCCATTTTAGCCCCAAACACTTCCTCTGCAGTGATTCCTACACTGTCCAGATAACCTCCCAGGTGTCATGTGACTTGTTAGTTTTACAAGGTCTCAGGTGTGAATGGGGAGCAGGTGTGTTAAATTTGGTGTTATCACTCTCACTCTCTCATACTGGTCATTGAAAGTTTAACATGGCACCTCATGGCAAAGAACTCTGAAGGATCTGAAAAAAAGAATTGTTGCTCTACATAAAGATGGCCTAGGCTATAAGAAGATTGGCAAGACCCTGAAATTGAGCTGCAGCACGGTGGCCAAGACCACACAGTGGCTTAACAGAACAGGTTCCACTCATAGTTAAATAGTCCATCAAGTCCAACCTATGTGTGTGATTATATGTCAGTATTACATTGTATATACCTGTATGTTGCGGTCATTCAGGTGCTTATCTAATAGTTTCTTGAAACTATCAATGCCCCCCGCTAAGACCACTGCCTGTGTAAGGGAATTCAACATCCTTGCCGCTCTTACAGTAAAGAACCCTCTACGTAGTTTAAGATTAAACCTCTTTTCTTCTAATTTTAATGAGTGGCCACGAGTCTTGTTAAACTCCCTTTTGCAAAAAAGTTTTACCCCTATTGTGGGGTCACCAGTATGGTATTTGTATATTGAAATCATATACTCTCAAGCGTCTCTTCTCCAGAGAGAATAAGTTCAGTGCTTGCAACCTTTCCTCATAACTAATATCCTCCAGACCCTTTATTAGCTTATGGAGCTTATTTGCTCCATTTCCAGTGCATCCTTCCTGAGGACTGGTGCCCAGAACTGGACAGCATACTCTAGGTACGGCCGGACCATAGTCTTGTAGAGCGGGAGAATTATCGTTTTATCTCTGGAGTTGATCCCCTTTTTAATTCATGCCAATATTCTGTTTGCTTTGTTAGCAGCAGCTTGGCATTGCATGCCATTGCTGAGCCTATCATCTACTAGGACCCCCAGGTCCTTTTCCATCCTAGATTCCCCCAGAGGTTCCTCCCCCCAGTGTATAGATTGCATTCGGATTTTTGCCACCCAAATGCATTATTTTACATTTTTCTACATTAGACCTCATTTGCCATGTAGTTGCCCACACCATTAATTTGTTCAGATCTTCTTGCAAGGTTTCCACATCCTGCGGAGAAGTTATTGCCCTGCTTAGCTTAGTATCATCCGCAAATACAGAGATTGAACTGTTTACCCCATTCTGCAGGTCGCAGGTCGAGAACAGGCCTCGCCATGGTTGACCAAAGAAGTTGAGTGCATGTTCTCAGCGTCATATTCAGAGGTTGTCTTTGGGAAATAGACATATGAGTGCTGCCAGCATTGCTGCAGAGGTTGAATGGGTGGGGGAGGTCAGCCTGTCAGTGCTCAGACCATACGCCGCACACTGCTTCAAATTTGTCTGTGTGGCTGTCATCCCAGAAGGAAGCCTCTTCTAAAGATAATGCACAAGAGAGCCAAGCAGTTTACTGAAGACATGCAGACTAAGGACATGGATTACTGGAACTGGAATGTCCTGTGGTCTGATGAGACCAAGATAAACTTATTTGATTCAGATGGTGTCAAGCGTGTGTGGTGGCAACCAGGTGAGGAGTACAAAGACAACTGTGTCTTGCCCTAAGTCAAGCATGGTGGTTGGAGTGGCATGGTCTCGGGCTGCATGAGTGCTGCCGGCACTGGGGAGCTACAGTTCATTGAGGAAACCATGAATGCCAACATGTACTCTGACATACTGAAGCAGAGCATGATTCCACCCCCCTTCAAAGACTGGGCCGCAGGGCAGTATTCCAACATAACGACCCTGAACACACCTCCAAGACGACTACTGCCTTGCTAAAGAAGCTGAGTGTAAAGGTGATGGACTGGCCAAGCATGTCTCCAGACCTAAACCCTATTGAGCATCTGCGGGGCATCCTCACATGGAAGGCGGTGGAGTGCAAGGTCTCTAACATCCCCTAGCTCCGTGATGTCATCATGGAGGAGTGGAAGAGGACACCAGTGGCAACCTGTGAAGCTCTGGTGAACTCCATGCCCAAGAGGGTTAAGGCAGTGCTGGAAAATAATGGGGGCCACATAAAATATTTACACTTTGGGCCTAATTTGGACAGTTGCACTTAGGGGTGTATTCACTTTTGTTGCCAGCGGTTTAGACATTAATGGCTGTGTGTTGAGTTATTTTGAGGGGACAGCAAATTTACAGTTATACAAGCTGTACACTCACTACTTTACATTGTAGCAAAGTGTAATTTCTTCAGGTATTCACATGAAAAGGTATAATAAAATACTTACAGAAATGTGAGGGGTGTACTCACTTTTTGTGTGTGTGTGTGTGTGTGTGTGTGTGTGTACACACACACACATTATATATATATATATATATAGCACTGACCCCCGAAGGAGCTGCTGATATTTGATTGGGCACGCACTCTGCTATTAAACCCCCAATAACTTGGCTCAATCCCCTTGACACAGCTGTGGTGCAGTGTTGGTGTGAAGCTAACAACAGAGGATAACCCCACAATGTACAATATAACAACAGTGTATCTTTATCATTACCTGGGTATCCAATGCTCCACCTGTAGAAAAAAGAAACAACGCTTCACACCAAGTGTAATTAACCAGAATGTGTTTTTACTGGAACTGGTATAAAACAATAATTACAATGACTGTTCTGTCACATAAATGTAAACGTAATGCGACAGCACAGTGGGTATTCACAACGATTTGTACATATAAAGATTTCTTGGATAACCTTTGCGAGCGTGTCTCCAATTGGGACCAATGCTCAGAGTGACAATGCCTTAACTCTGGGTACCTTCCCACTTCCAGCACACTTTGATAAACACAGAAATGCAAAGCTATCAGTATAGTACAACACAATTGTTAGGGAGCTCCCCCTGCTTTATGATGCAGTCCCTCCTAATATTAATTGAATGCAAGGCCTTGCAATACAAGATGCAGTCTTTAATCTTCTGTCTTCTGCTAGCTATTTGTGGTGTAGTAATTGTAATCCAAAGGGTTTAACAAATAAGGAATACTGTAAGGTAAGTGTTGGAACTGTTCTTGTAGTGCAGCACACTTATAACTGCCTCCGGCGTAATTGGCTCTGAACCACACAGTGTCAGTAATCAGTGGAGTATAGGCTTGAGGCCTGTTTAAACTCAGTCCTTTAGGATAGAATCTCTTCTGCGGGACTACAGGTCCCAGCAACACTGTTTTAAGAGTCTAATGCCCCATACACACGGTCAGATTTTCCGACAGAAAATGTCCTATCGGATAATGTTGTGTGAAATTCCGACCGTGTGTAGGCTCCATCGGACATTTTCCATCGGATTTTCCGACGGACAAAGTTTTATCTCCTGCTCTCAATTTTTCCGACAACAAAGTCCTATCGGACTTTTTCCGATCGTGTGTAGCGAATTCCGACGGACAAAGTGCCATGCATGCTCAGATCACATTACAAGACCAAAGCTATTGGCTACTAGCCTCTACGTAGTCCCGTCGTAGGCAACAAACGTCACCACGTTCAGAATGATCGGATTTTCCGACAACTTTGTCCGACCGTGTGTATGCAACACCAGTGTCGGACAAAATCCGTTGGAAAAAATCCGATGGATTTTGTGGTCAGATTTTCCGACCGTGTGTATGGGGCATTAGTGTGTAAAAGTGCGTTAAGAACTATGGACGGCAGCCCTCTAACCCAACCAGGCCTGGAAGAGTAGGAAACCTCCACTCCGGTTGTCTGTCTTGCTTCACGCCAGCTGGCTCCGCCACACCGCTCTGCTCTGCAAGATGACCGGGACCCAGCTGTCTCTTGATCCTTCCCGATCCGGTCACACTGTCTTTTCAGCACACAGGTGTAAGGCAGAGCAGCTGGTTGTTCCGCTCCGCAGTTGCTGTAGGCCGCGCTCTATAGAACACCTCCTCACAGATCCTTGTAGGCAGACCACACTTCCAGAAGAGAAAGAAAATGGCCACGCTGGCCTCTTTATAGCCTACCCAGCATGCAGTTCAGTACTGAGTAATCATGGGTAGGTCAGTTAGCATTGTGGGTAGGTAAGTCCTTGTAAACAATGTGTCACTTCCTGTAACAAGTCTCTATGTTTCTTAATAGAAAATAGACAAAGTACTCATACATACATACACACATACACACACTTGTAAACATTTAGAAAAGCATATCTAAAATATTGTGGCTGATAATGCTAACATGTTGTACTGACCAACTGTAACCACATATGTTACATAGTTTTCACCATATTGTTAGGGCTGGCTTACTTATGGGCAGCACTTTTCTTTCAGTGCTCAGAGCTGCTTAGCTGTTGGTTAATTACCAGCCACTTGTTTCTACAGTGACTCACCTGGTTGCAATTAACCTGCCTTATTAGTCCAGCCTAAAGCCAGGCCCTTTTGGCTTTTTAAGCAGCTTAGCTTATTCTCTCCTCGCCTTTGCGTGGTCAACGATATCCAGTGTGTTCCTATCTGTGTTCAGATGTATGACCTAGCCTGGCTGACTTCCCTTCCAATGCCTGTTCCTGTTTTGACTCCATACTATACTGATTTCTGGCTTCCTGGCTTCCGGGCCCTGACTCGTCTGATTACCCACTCTGGCATCCAAACCCTGGCTTCAGTTTTTGACTACGTTCCTGTACTATGTTATTTTTTGCTATTTCATTAACCACCTCAATATCCGCCCATTGTCATATGACGTCCGCAGATGGGATTTCCCATCCTAGGTGGGTGTCATATGACGTCCTGGGCTTCCCGACCTCCGCCGCATCACTTGGGACCCGATGTCCGCCGGGCACCCGCGATTGCCCGTTAACCGAGTAGGACCGTGGATCTGTGTGTGTAAACACACAGATCCGTGTCCTGTCAGAGGAGAGGAGACCGATCATGTGATCCTAGTACAGCGGAACACCAATCAGTCTCCTCCCCTTGTGAGTCCCCTCCCCCTACAGTTAGAATCACTCCTTAGGACACACAGTAAACCCTTTGATCACCCCTAGTGTTAACCCCTTCCCTGCCAGTGACATTTATACATTAATCAATGCATTTTTATAGCATTGATCGCTGTATAAATGTCAATGGTCCCAAAATGGTGTCAAAAGTGTCCGATGTGTCCGCCGCAATATCGCAGGCATGATAAAAATCGCAAATCGCCGGCATTACTAGTAAAAAAAAAATATAATAAAAATGCTATAAAACTATCCCCTATTTTGTAGACGCTATAACTTTTGCGCAAACCAATAAATATACGCTTATTGCGATTTTTTGTTTTTTACCAGAAATATGTAGAAGAATACGTATCGGCCTAAACTGAGGAAGATTTTTATTATTTTTTTTAAATATTTGTGATATTAATTATAGCAAAAAGTAAAAAATATTGTGTTTTTTTTTCAAACTTATTGCTTTTCTTTTGTTTATAGCGCAAAAAATAAAAACCACAGAGGTGATCAAATACCACCAAAAGAAATCTATATTTGTGGGGAAAAAATTATAAAAATTTAATTTGGGTACAGCGTCACATGAATGCGCAATTGTCATTCAAAATGCAACAGCGCTGAAAACTTAAAATTGGCTTGGTCAGGAAGGGGGTGAAAATGCCCTGTATTCAAGTGGTTAAAAGTGTGATTTAAACTGCATTTTCTGTCTCAGCCTGATTTTATGGTTCCTGATATTACGCAAGTGCCATGAATTTGGAAGATGCAGGCAATTTACCTAGTTGTAATATTTTTCCAGATTGGAGCAAGCAGGACCAATGCATGGATCAGTTTGCTATAGCGTTACAAACGCTCCTGATTCAAACTGCTCATCTCGATCCTCCCACTGCGACTGCTTCGGTACCAGTATTACAAGCCATCCCTGCCGCTGCTCCGGTCTCTGTAAGAGGTATGACTAATTCTGCTCTGCTTCCCCACCATTTTGGGGGTGATCCAGCTCACTGCAGAGGGTTTCTCAACCAGGTTGGAATATATTTTGAGATGCCACCCCAGGCATTCCCTATGGACAGAAGCCAAATAGGCTTCTTTATTTCTTTGCTTTTCTTTGCCTTGGTTTGGGCTAACCCTCTATGGGAGACAGAAAAACCCATTCAGAATTACTCAGAGTTTGTGTCCTCCTTTTAAAAGGGTATTTGGAATTCCTGCTTGCTCCGCCTCTGCTGCCAAAAGCCTCATATCTATTAAACAGAGTACGAGAACTGCTGCCGAAATTGCCATTGAATTCCGTACTCTGGCAGCAGAGGTTGGTTGGAACAATGAGGCTCTCGTGGCTGCTTTTGGTCTCTCGGGTAACATTAATGATGAGATTGCCGCTTGAGAATCTTGAGGAGCCGATCTTGTTTGCCAATCCCATTGATATCAGACTCTGAGAGAAACCTTCCTTTAAGGAGCGCTTGTACGTTTGGCTCTGAACTTTGTATTCCCACCCATGCCTCCCTCACCTCCCATGCCTCCTGGGCCAGATGCCTCTAGTGAATTAGAGCCTATGCATTTGGGTTTCCCAAGTCTCTCTTCTGAAGACAGGGCCTTTAGGAGGAGGGAGAGATTGTGCCTTTACTGTGGCCAGGCAGGTCATTTATTGAAGTCTTGTCCTACACATCCAGGAAAAGTCTACACCTGAGGTTCTGTAGGGGACAGACCTTAGGTGGCATCCTTGTGTCTCCAGCTATCCTGAAGGATAAGCCTCTAGTTCCAGTTACCCTTTCCTGGTCTGAGGTTTCCATCGATACCCAGGCACTAATCGATTCTGGGGCTGTAGGCTTATTCAAAGATAGTGCCTACGCATAGAAGCACTCACTACTCCTGTAGCCTCGTGCCTCCCCACTTGCCTTTGAGGCTATTGATGGAAGACCTCTACAGTGGGATTCCCCCACTGACAGATTTTATTCCCTGCTAAGCAGAGAAAAAAAACCAAAAAGATCCTTTAGTAAAAGCAGCACGTATCACACACATTACACATAGTTAGGCACACATTTAAACCTGTAATCACCCAAGATGTTAACCCCTTCCTACCCAGTGCCATTAGTACAGTGACAGTGCAAATTATTATCACTGATCATGGTATTAATGTCACTGGTGATGTCAGTTGGAAAGATCCCCCCAGTGTCAGCTAGTGTCAGATTACCTGCCTATCGCAGAAGTTATAAATAGCTGATCACCGCCATTAGTAGTATAAAAAAAAAAATTGCGGTATATATCCCATAGTCTGTAGATGCTATAACTGTCACACAAACCAATCAATATACACTTATTGGGATTTGTTTTAACAAAGACCTGTCGCAGAATACGTTTTGGAAAAAAGTTTATGCAGAAATTCAATTTTTTTCTTTTTTTTTTATTGAATATGTTTTATAGCATAAAGTAAAAAATATTGTTTTTTTTTATTTTTTTCAAAATTGTCTTTTTTCATTTATATCACAAAAAAATTTAAAACCCGGTAGTGATCAAGTACCACCAAAATAAATCTCTATCAGTGTTGCATGGCTGTGCAATTAAAATAAAATAAAAAATCTAAAGAAAAAAATTAGGGCAGACTTGATGACCCCTTAGGCCTGATTCACATCTAGGCATTTTTAGTGCTTTTTGCATTTTGCAGGTTAACCATGTTAAATGGTCTCTAGTGAAAAGCTGCAAAAAGCACTAAAAATGCATAGGTGTGAATCCAGCCTTATGCCACGTACACACGAGTGGAAAATGAAGTTCAATGCTTCTGCGCATGCGTTGAATTGTTTCCGAGCATGCGTAGGAATTTTGCGCGTCGGAATTTCCGATCGGAACTTTTTCCGACCGAATAAATAGAGACCACGCTCTTAATCTTTTGCTGGCTGGAATTCGGCCAGCAAAAGACAGATGGAGCATACACACAGTCGCATTTTCCGACAAAAAGCTCTTATAGAAGTTCTGCTGGCGGCATTTCCGATCGTGTGCATTAGTCTTTTTTCTTCCACCACTATTCTGTGGGTGAATGTTTAACCTGAAAGAGAAGCAGTGGCAAGGAGCCAGGGGGACCATGCCAGAGTTTGGGTGACTATAGCAGCTGGCTCTGTTTATTTCTTTTTCACAAACGAGGACCTGTCCTAATGATAAGTGCAGTAATTTGTAAGGAGGATTTCTTACTATTATTTTCAATTTCCTCATCTCTTTCTCTATCCATGTACTCTTTCCACCCCTTGCAAGACCTGTAATTATGTAGACTTATCCTTTATCTCACACTTTTATTACCCTATTTGTTTTAATAACAAACATGTTTTACTCGCCTGCTCTGTGAAATGGTTTTGCACAGAGCAGCCCCAATCCTCCCTCCAATTCTCGGGTCCCCTGCCAGTGTTCCTGGCTCCCTATCTTCGCGACGCAGTTGTACCGCTGCAGGTTGGCTCTCGTGCACAAATCGCCATCATGGTACGTCTGGCGCGTACACGGCGATCTGCCAGTGTAAACAAAGAGGTCCCCATTCTGTCAGTCGAGTAGAGTGAGATTGTCTGTTAGGAACAGCAATCTCTCACTACTCCCTGTCAGTCCCCTCCCCCGCAGTTAAAAAGCACCTCTCTAGGGAACATTTAACCCTTTGATCACCCCTGGTGTTAACCCCTTCCCTGCCAGTGTCATTTATACAGTAATCGTGCTTCCTACACTGCCTGTCACTGATCGGCTGTTCCCTGTCATCGGGAAAGCCGATCGGTGACGTCAGACATAAAGCCACGCTTCCCTACTGTAAAAAAAATTACACGTCACACTTAGCCCCTCCCCGCCCCCTAGTGGTTAACTCCTTCACTGCCACTGTCATTTACACAGCAATCCTTGCATTTAAATAGCACTGATTTCTGTATAAATGACAATGGTCCCAAAAATGTGTCAAAAATGTCCGATGTGTCCGCCATAATGTCGCAGTCACAATAAAAATCGCTGATCGCCGCCATTACTAGTAAAAAAAAAAAAATTAATAAAAATGCTATAAAACTATCCCCAATTTTGTAAACGCTATAACTTTTGTGCAAACCAATCAATAATCGCTAATTGCGATTTTTTTTTTACCAAAAATATGTAGAAGAATACGTATCAGCCTAAACTGAGGAAAAAAAATGTTTTTTTATATATTTTTTGGGGATATTTATTATAGCAAAAAGTAAAAAATATTGCATTTTTTTCCAAATTAATGCTCTATTTTTGTTTATAGCGCAAAAAATAAAAACCGCAGGGGCGATCAAATACCACCAAAAGAAAGCTCTATTTGTGGGAAAAAAAGAACGTCAATTTTGTTTGGGAGCCACGTCGCACGACCGCGCAATTGTCAGTTAAAGCGATGCAGTGCCGAATTGCAAAAAGGGGCCTGGTCCTTTGGCTGCAAATTGGTCCGGGGCTTAAGTGGTTAACTCACCTCTAAATGGCTGTTGCTAGGGGGTCCCTCGTAGTCTGCCTCCTTCAGTGCCTGGGCTGGTGACATCACTTCCCCTCGGCGCAGGAAGGGCTCAGATCTGCCCTTTTCCTCTTGTCAGTCATCTGGGACACATGACCGGTCCCAGATGATTGAGCGGCCACTCACGGTGAACGGCGCCGCTCGCGCATGCACAGTGGGTGCCCGGCTGTGAAGTCACAGCCAGGCACCCACAGTGACAATGCTGGCACCGTTGAACGGAGGGGGGGACGAGCGGGGCTTAGATCCCCCGCATCGCTGGACCCTGGGACAGGTAAGTGTCCGATTATTAAAAGTTTTACTTTTTTTTTTTTTTTTTTAAATGGGCACACCACTTTAAATGCAATTACTACATAAATCTAAAAAATATGTTTTTGGATTGACATATACTTTGGCCTCTTTCTTCCTATGGATCAGAACAGAAACAAATGTCACATATCTGACAGGGTTTCCATTCTGTTCTGTTACTGGGTGGGAACTGACTGATACTGACATCACCAGTAACACTAATACAGTAATCAGTGCTAATACTTTACACTGGCTGGGAAGGGTTTAACATCTAGGGGCAATGAAAGGGTTAACTGTGTGCCTAACAGGTGTAATGTGTGCAATACAGGCTGCTTTTATTAATAGATGTGGCTGATTTGTCTCATATTGCAGAGAAAAAAAAAAAAACAGCCACATTGCTGCTCTCTGTGATTCGCTAAGCCGATCAGCATGTCTCAGCCATAACTCATTGGCTGGCACCTGCTGACCGACTTGTGCTATACCGAATGACAACACAGATGGGGCAGTTCACACACACACCTTCTACCCGGAAATTCCAGAACACGTACCTATACGTGATCCAGAGCAGAGTGGCTACCCTGCTGCAGTATGTGTGTATTATATATATAATCACACACGCACAGAGTAGTCCGCTAGTGGATAAGCTTACTTGAGTAATCTCCTTTCATGTTGTGAGTTCTGCCTATCTGCTAGTCATATTTTCACAACTTCCTGGATTTCCTGTGTTTTGTCAGATTACACGACCCGTCCGAATTTGTAACGGAGGTGACGTTCCATCGCCTCCTTCTTGCTACCCCCCGCACTTCCCCACAATAAGGATACACTGAGAAGGGGGCAAGCAGACATCTTGTTACAACCAGTGTTGGTCATCTTACTTTAAAAAAGTAATTAGTTAAGTTACAAATTACTTCTCCCAAAAAGTAATTGCGTTAGTAACTCAGTTACTACATTGGAAAAGTAATTCGTTACGCAGCAAAGTAACTGTGACTTTTTTTTAATATTCTATACGTGTAACTAAGGGGCGTGTCTAGTATTACTGTAAGCAAGGGGCGCATTTATTATTATTGTTATATATCGTGTAACCAAGGGGCTGCTCTATTATTACTCTTACCAAGGGGCAGATCTGTTATAGCGTGTAAGCAAGGGGCGGGTCTATTATTATTATATCGTGTAAGGGGCGGATGGCTACAGAAGAGGGCGAATGTTAAATTAATGGGCAGAGCTCGATATATAACAATAATAATTGGTTACAGTAATACTAGACCCGCCCCTTAGTTACACAATAGACGCCCCTTGCAGAGTAGCACGAGCATCGGGAGCGTGCGGCATCGCCTCGTACAATTACATGTTAACTGCGCCTGCACGGTGTAGAGTTCATTTAGAGCTGTTTAGGTTCGGCAATTTTCGGAAGCTCCGTAGTCTTCGTACTGCGCCTGTGCAGTACAGGGGGTCCTTATCCGGCAGGGGAACTTTTTCGTCAGGACATCAGAATTACACTACTGCCATCTAGTGGCGGTAGATGTAATTGCGGTAACGCCGCCCAAGTAATGGGAACTGCGTTACCATGAGGGGAAAAGTAATCAGTTAGATTACTCGTTAACCTCTAAAGTAACTGCGTTAAGTAACTCCGTTTATTTTAACTCAGTTACTTACATCACTGGTTACAACCACCAGAGTTTTGCATTTCACACTTATTTTTAACAGTAAACTGAGCTTATATGGTGAAATACAGGATTTAGAAATCCGACAGACTGTTTAGATGTTCAATTTTAAAAGCAGTGGCAAACCTGTCACAGGTTTGCTAATCTGACAGAACACCTCTGATTTTATAATTCAACATGTAAACAGTCAGACGGATTTCTAAATACTGTATTTCACGATATAAGCTCCGTTTACTGTTAAAAATAAGTGTGAAATGCAAAACTCCGGTGGGTGTAACCAGTGATGTAAGTAACTGAGTTAAAATAAATGGAGTTACATAACGCAGTTACTTTAGAGGGTAACAAGTAATCTAACTGATTACTTTTCCCCTCATGGTAACTCAGTTCCCATTACTTTGGCTTAGTTACCCCAATTACATCTACCGACACTAGATGGCAGTAGTGTAATTCCGGTGTCCTGCTGAAAAAGTTCCCCCGCCGGATAAAGACCCCCTGTACTGCGCAGGCACAGGGCTTGCACAGTACGAAGGACTACGGAGCTTCCGAAAATTGCTGAACCTAAACAGCTCTGAGTGAACTCTACACCGCGCAGGCGCAGTTAACATGTAATTGTACGAGGCAATGCCGCACACTCCTGATGCTCGTGCTACTCTGCAAGAGGCGTCTATCGTGTAACTAAGGGGCGGGTCTAGTATTACTGTAACCAAGGGGTGCATTTATTATTATTGTTATATATCGAGCTCTGCCCATTAATTTAACATTCGCCCTCTTCTGTAGCCATCCGCCCCTTACACGATGTAATAATAATAGACCCGCCCATTGCTTACACGCTATAACAGATCTGCCCCTTGGTTAGAGTAATAATAGAGCAGCCCCTTGGTTACACGATATATAACAATAATAATAAATGCGCCCCTTGGTTACAGTAATACTAGACACGCCCCTTAGTTACACGTATAGAATATTAAAAAAAAAAGTCAGTTACTTTGCTGCGTAACTAATTACTTTTCCAATGTAGTAACTGAGTTACTAACGCAATTACTTTTTGGGAGAAGTAATTTGTAACTTAACTAATTACTTTTTTAAAGTAAGATGACCAACACTGGGTGTAACAAGATGTCCGCTTGCTCCCTTCTCAGTGTATCCTTACTGTGAACGAGTGCAGGGTGTAGCAAGATAGCGGCGACGGAATGTCACTTAAGTTACTAATTCTGATGGGTCACCAAATCTGATGAAACACCTGTATGCTTTGCACCTTCTCCTCTGCTGTTTACTTTCAGTTTCTGAAGTGAAGACTACACATTTCATGGTACCTACAAGCAGTGATTCCTCTACTTATTCTGCCTCCTGAAACGCCTTCTCTCAGCACCTCTGTAGTTCAGAAGGCAGGCTCTGTGAATAAGGCCTTTTGCACACAGGATTAAAAAATGCTTATTTTTTTTATGATCTGATAAGATCGGTAAAAAATAAGATGCATTGTTGTCTATGGGACATTGCACACATCTGAGTAAGGCTGCTTTCACACTGGAGCGGTGGGGGCGCTGGCGGTAAAGCGGCGCTATATTTAGCGCCGCTTTACCGGCGTTTTAGCGGCGCATTTCGGCCGCTAGCGGGGTGGTTTTACCCCCCGCGAGCGGCCGAAAAAGGGTCAATACCGCCCGCAAACCGCCGCTGCAGCACCGTTTTGCGGGCGGGTTCGGCGCGCTCCCCCATTGTTTTAAATGGGACCGGGCGCTATAGGAGCGGTAAATATATCGCTCCTATAGCGAGCCAAAGATGCGGCTTGTAGGACATTTTTGAGCGTCCTGCAAGCGCATCGCTTCAGTGTGAAAGCCCTCGGGCTTTCACACTGAAGGAACAGCAACAGCTGTTTCGGGTCGGTTTGCAGGCGCTATTCTTAGCGCAATAGCGCCTGCAAACCGCCCCAGTGTGAAAGCAGCCTAAAGGTCAGTAATACAGCGTTGAGTACAGAACAGTAAAACGTAACATTGTTTACTCACCTTTCCCTAATTTTTCCTTTCCTGGTCCATCTTCATGGCAGCATAAAATGGGTTGTGGCTCTGCCCCACAACCTGTTAGGACTGGTTAACTATACATCAAAGACAGACCCGGCTCACAGCATTCTCTAATGCCACGTACAAACGACCAGACTTTCTGGCAGAAAAGGTCCGACTGTCTTCCTGACGGACTTTCGGCGGAGTTCCGATGGACTTTCCAAACAAAAGGACTTGGCCACACACGAATGGACTAAGTCCGTTCGAAAAGACTGTTCGCTTTGAACATGATGACGTAAACGGGACTAAAAAAGGAAGGTGAATAGCCAGTAGCCAATAGCTTGCCTTGTGTCGTATTTGGTCGGTCGGGCCAGCATACAGACGAACGGTTTTGCCAATAGTAATTGAATCCTTCGGACAGATTTAAAACATGTCCTATTTCTAGGTCCGTCGGATTTTTATAAAGAAAAACGATCGGATTTGCCCACACACGTTCATATTTTCCGACGGACTAATTCCGTCGGACCTAGTCTGCCAGAAAGTCTGGTCCTGTGTACGCAGCATAACTCTCACTATTTGGGTGGGAATCTATATGTTGCCATGAAGATGCACCAGAATGAGTTATTGTGCGGGCAAACTAGACATGTGCAATTCGTTTAGTTCCTAATTCGTTTTTTAACGAATTTTGACAAATTCGTTAATTCCGAATTTCCGAATTTTTCAAATTTCCGAAAATTTCCGAATTTAAAAATTTCCGAAATGACGAATTTCGAATTTTCGGATTTCCGAATTTCCAAATTTTCGAATTTGCGAATTTCCAAATTTTCGAATTTCCAAATTTTCTAATTTCGAATTTCACATTTTCGGATTTCCGAATTTGCGAATTTCCAAATTTTCGAATTTCCGAATTTCGCATTTTCGGATTTTCGAATTTCCGAATTTTTGGATTTTAGAATTTCCAAATTTTCGGATTTCCGAATTTCCAAATTTTCAAATTTTCAAATTTCGAATTTCGCATTTTCGGATTTTCGGCAAACTAGACATGTGCAATTAGTTTATTTCCTAATTAGTTTTTTAACAAATTTTGACAAATTCGTTAATTCCGAATTTCCAATTTTTCCAATTTCCGAAAATTTCCGAATTTCAAAATTTCCGAAATGACGAATTTCGATTTTTCGGATTTCTGAATTTCCAAATGTTCAAATTTCCAACTTTTCGAATTTTTTAATTTCCGAATTTCGGATTTCCGAATTTGCGAATTTTCAAATTTCGCATTTTCGGATTTCCGAATTTGCGAATTTCCAAATTTTCGGATTTCCGAATTTACGAATTTCCAAATTTTCGAATTTCGGATTTCCGAATTGCGAAATGCGGAAATTCGAAAATGCGAAATGCGGAAATCCGAAAATGCGAATTTTCGGATTTCCGAATTTTTGCATTTTCGGATTTCCGAATTTTCGGAATTCGGAAATTCAAAAATGAGAAAAATCGAAAATCTGAAAAAAGAAAGAAAATCTGTTAAAAACTAAATAATAACTAACTATTAAATTATAGGTATTGGAATTCCCTTTCAAATTTGTCTGTTAGTGAATTTATCCGAAGTTACGAATTATCTGAAATAACGAATGCCGCATCTAACCAAATGGAACGGAACAAATTAATAATAATAAATAACAATAATAATAATAAAACCTTTTTATTATTAATTATTTATTATTAATTTGTTCCTTTACATTTGTTTAGATGCGGCATTCGTTATTTCAGATAATTCGTAACTTCGGATAAATTCACACTCGTTAATTTAATAGTTAGTTATTAATTAAACTGATTTTCTTTCTTTTTTTCAGATTTTCTAATTTTGGGATTTTCAAATCTTTAAATTCCCGAATTGCGAAAATCCAAAAGTCTGAAAATTCGGAATTCCGAAAAACCGAAAATCCAAAATTCGTAAATTCGATAATTCGGAAAACCGAAAATTCGAAATTTGTAAATTCGTAAATTAGTAAATCCGAAAATTCAAAATTCGTAAATTCGTAAAATCGGAAGTTCGTAAATCCGAAATTCGGTAATTCGGTAATTCTAAAATTCGGACATTCAGAAATCTGAAAATACGAAATTCGGAAATTCGGAAATTTGGAAATCCGAAAATTCGAAATTCGGTAATTTTGAAAATTCAGAAATTCGGAAATACGAAATTCGGAAATACGAAAATTCGAAATTCGGAAATCCGAAAATTCGAAATTCGGAAATACGAAAATTCGGAAATACGAAAATTCGAAAAATAGAAATGTGAAAATTCCCGAAATTTCCGAATTCCGAATTTGCGAATTTGCGAATTTGCGAATTTGCGAATTTTCGATTTTCCGAATTTCCGAAAAAAAAGCAAAAAAACTAATGAAACGAAAACGAAAATCACGAATTTTTGGTCAGTGCACATGTCTAGGGCAAACAGATGTTGCTTCTCCTCCCGGTCGAACAGGAAGTGGTCCTGAGACATGATTGGCCGGGAATCCTAAGACTCCCTGGCAGATTGGGTCTCAGGACCCGCTTCCTGATTGGCCGGGAGGAGAGTTAGGAAGACAATAGCGAACATTAATTTGCTATTGTCACACTACTAGGTTGGCTCAGGGCACAGTGCTCTGCACCCCAAGCCCACCCTTTTTTTAAGCCAATTAGAGCCTCAGGCTTTAATCATGTGCTTCCAAAAAAAACAAAAAAAACATTGAAATCCATGCGTCCGACGCCCTGCATGGAGATTAGGGGCCGGGCGAATTGATTAGGGGGCGGCGCCCCTGCGTCTCTTATGGATGCGTCACCGCTGGAAGAGAGGCCAGGCAGGCTCTAAGTACCCAGGCTGAAAGGAAAACCACACCAGTTGAGTGGAAATTGCAGGACAACTACCTAGCTGCCACGGGACTTCTAATAGAGTAGTAGGGATGGTGCAGACACAAGGTACATTGATATGGTCACCTATACCTGGCAGGTAGGTAGTAGGACTCTCCTGCAATCCTTTGCTTGTGTCAGTAGTACATACTGTATTAAGGAATCTTAATTTTATTTCTGTTGATTGCTGATGAGAAAAATAAACATATTGATTTATTTGTTCCTGCCCCAATCCTTCCTTTGCTCAATGGCTAGACCACATGCCTTCATTACTGTGCTATGTTTTCTGCTGCACCACTGGCATGGTTCTATCCTCTTAGTCCTCTCCATAAACTTAGCAGAAATTTGTGCTCAAAGTAGGCAACACTTTTTTTTTTTCACTTTGAATAGAGTAAGGTTGGGTTATAGCCCCTGTCAGGTTATTTTTTGCCATCTGTGTCCCATTGCTGAGATTTTTCTTCCTGCCCCATGGCCAAACAGGAAGTAAGAGGAAATCTCTGCAAATAAAGGGAATGTCTCCCCCCCCAAGGCCCTCAGAACTAGTGTCCCCACTGGAAAATGTCAGGGTTTCAGGGTGGGTCTTAAACAGGAAGGGGTGAGTCATATTTAAATTAGGGGTGCACAAGTTTAGTCAGGCCTAGGACAGCACAAAACCTAAATACACCACTGGTTTCAGCCCGAATTTTGGGCTGAATTCGGACCTGAAACGGACAAAAAAAATGCACAAGTTTTTCCTGCAAAACTGGACCTGCTGTGGAGATATGAGAAACGGCTCCATAGAAAGCCACTCACATTCTCCTACATTGGATGCGGGGAACTCCCATCCAATTTGCATAGGTGTGAACCCAGCCTAAAAGCAATGGGTGGTCTGACTAGGCAACTTTCCCCATAGAGACAGAACAAAGCAGCAGACTGAAATGGAAAAACTGCATGACCCAGTAACCCCAGAGCAAGCATTGAGAAGGGGATAGGAAGAGCCAAGGTAATTTCCATAAAGAGCACAGTGATCGCCATAAAAAGGTAAAACATATTGGAAAATAATGACTACATAAGCATCCAGCATGCATGCCCAAAAATGCCAAAAAAAAACATTTAAAACTGTCAAATTTTGCCATTAGTGATGCTGGCCACAGAGACTGCATCACTTCCTGCTTTTCTTGCTCAGAGTGTAGGTGCACTGCTGCAGCCATCTTGAAAATGACAAATACCCACAAAACAGAGAAAAGTGAAAAGGAAATGGAAAGCAAAGGGAAAATGCTGTCATTTATGCAAAAAGCTTGTTTAAAACTTTCTTTGACAGGCCTGCACCACCAGAAGGGGACTCCAACCATATAGTTCATGTAGAGGCTGTAAAGGAATGACTTCCACCCAAGAGAGGGGCTGAACTATGCCCACCAGAATGGGGCTTAGGGTTGCCATCTCATGCCTTTAAAACCAAATGCATATTAATTACATAGGTTTGAGGCTAATTTTATTGCAGGTAAGGGACTAAGTGAACTTAATTACCACCATTCACAGCCACACAACCTGTATAATTAACCACATGCCGACCGTGCTATAGTCGAAAGGCGGCTACAGCGTGGTCGGCTTATCCTGGGTGGACGTCGGACGTCCTCCCAGAAACTTGTTCCCAGCGCCCCCTGGGGCGCGCACTCGGGAACATCCGCGACCGCCGGGTCCCGAGGACCCGGCGCATCATGGATCACGGTAAACGGCCGCTGATAGCGGCCGTTTACCACGTGATCGCTCCGTCAAATGACGGAGCGATCACATGTACACAAACTATGTGTACTCCCCTCCCGATCGGTACAGAGAGGGGAGAAGCGCGCAGGGGGGGAGATGGGACCAGCGCTGTGGGCTGGATGTGTAGTGCCCACAGCGCTGGTCAGTGACAGCTACACTGCCACCACTGTGCAATACTCTGCCCCCACTGTGCAATGCTCTGCCCCCACTGTGCAATGCTCTGCCCCCACTGTGCAACACTGCAACACTCTGCCAGTACTCGCCAATACTCTGCCAATACTCTGCCAATACTCTGCCAATACTTTTCATTTTAATAGAAACAAAGAATTTTTATTAATTTTTTTACCAAATTTTCAGTATATTTTGATTTATAGCGCAAAAATTAAAAAACCCAGCAGTGATTAAATACCACCAAAAGAAAGCTCTATTTGTGTGAAAAAAAGGACACAAAATTCATTTGGGTTCAGTGTTGCATGACTGAGTAATTGTCATTCAAAGTGTGAGAGCACCGAAAGCTGAAAATTGGTCTGGTTAGGAAGGGGGTTTAAGTGCCCAGTGGTCAAGTGGTTAATATGTGTTCAGTTTTAAAGGGATGAGGTGGCAAACCTAATGGGGCTCGGGACCGAACTTGACCCTGAACTCCGAACCCCATTGAAGTCAATGGGGACCCGAACGTTTGAAGACTAAAATGGCTGTAAAAAAGTAATGGAAAGGGCTAGAGGTCTGCAAATGGCAACAACATGTTGTTAAGAGCATGTCAAGTGCTCTGCAAACAAATGTGGATAGGGAAATAACTTAAAATAACATAAAAAAATAAAAAATAAAAATAATATGCTGGAGACCCCCTTCTCAGCAGAAGAGTTACAGGAAGTCATTAAGAACCTCAGAAACTCAACGGCACAATGCCACACATATGGTGGGAATGCCCCAGAACACGCCCCTTCTGGAAAAAAATATTCTATTTAATGGATAAGATAGTGGGAAAATAAAATACTTGGAAATTAAAAAAATGATAATCTTGACCTAGGAGGACGAGGTCCATATGGAGTAGGAGGTTGAGGTGGCGGTGGATGTGGCGGTGTAGGTGGAAGCGGCGGTGGAGGAGGACGAGGTAGCCAACACTGGTTCAAAAATACAACAATGGCTGGGTAAGGCTGGTGGTGATGTGTCGAATTCTGTCCCCCGTCGCATAGTGTCCGCCCTGTACTGCGCTTGCTCAGTACGTAGGACAAGGGGATTTCGAAACTCTCCGAAGACGATGCACGGTGAGTCCAGGTTTAAGCCACATCATCCGAGCCTAGCCAAGCGAGGCCGTGAGGGGCCCTGTTACTATGTGCTACCGTATGTCCACTTGGATGGTGGGGCTTGAACCTGCAGGCGCCGTTCATCTTCGGAGGTTTTGTGAATCTCCTTTTCCTCCGTACTGCGCAAGCGTTGTGCAGTAAGTGGCCGGACACTATCCGATGGCCAGACAGTTTTGGTCAGAACACCGGTATACATGTCTATTCTGCACAAGGTACGGCCAAGTCCTGTGGGATCCATGCCTGGTTAATTTTAATGAACGTGAGCTTGTCCACATTGGCTCTGGACAGGCGGCTGCGCTTGTCTGTGATAACGCCCCCTGCCGTGCTAAATACACGCTCAGATAATACACTGGCTGCAGGGCAGGCCAGCACCTCCAAGGCGTAAAGGGCAAGCTCAGGCCATGTGCCCAATTTGGAGATCCAGAAGTTGAAGGAGGCAGACCCGTCATTCAGTACGTGTAGGCGTGTGCACACATACTGCTCCACCATGTTGGTGAAATGCTGCCTCCTGCTAAGACGTTCCATCTCAGCTGGTGGTGCTGGTTGTTGTGGCGTGCTGATAAAGCTTTTCCACATTTCGGCCAGGCTAACCCTGCTTTCCGAGGTGCTGGCGGTTCCCCTGGCTGCGTTGGCGACCTCTTCCTCCTCCTCTGCCTTCGCCTTGGGCTTCCACCGTACCCCCGCTGTCAAGTGGGAATGCCACCAGCAGTGCGTCTACCAGCGTGTGCTTGTACTCGCGCATCTTACGATCACGCTCCAGTGAGGTAATTAAGGACGGCGCGTTGTCCTTGTAACAGGGATCCAGCAGGGTGGCCACCCAGTAATCAGCACCAGTTAAAATGTGGGAAACTCGGCGGTCGTTACGCAGACACTTCAGCATGTAATCGCTCATGTGTGCCAGGCTGCCCAGAGGCAACGAAAAGCTGTCCTCTGTTGGAGGTGTATCGTCTGTGTCCTCTGTATCGCCCCAGCCACGCACCAGTGATGGACATGAGCTGGTCTGGGTGCCACCCTGCTGTGAACATGGTTCCTCCTCCTCCATCTCCTCCTCATCCTCCACCTCGTCATCCTCCAGAACTGTGCCCTTGCTGCCGGACAATTGTGTACCTGGTGATTGTTGGTGCAGGAACCCACCCTCGTAGCCACTTGTGAATGACTGCCCTGAAAGCCTTGGAAATTATCCCTCTTCCTCCTCCTCCTCCTCCTCCTGTGCCACATCCTCTTCCATCATCGCCTGAAGCATTTTTTCAAGGAGGCATAGAACTGGGATAGTAATGCTAAGGACGGTGTCATCGGCACTGGCCATGTTGGTGGAGTACTCGAAACAGCGCAACAAGGCACACAAGTCTCACATGGAGGCCCAGTTATTGGTGGTGAAGTGGTGCTGTTCCGCAGAGCGACTCACGTGTGCATGCTGCAGCTGAAACTCCAATATTGCCTGCTGCTGCTCGCACTCGCCAGCATGTGCAAGGTGGAGTTCCACCTTGTGGGCACGTCCCATATGAGACGGTGAGCGGGAAGGCCGAAGTTACGCTGCATCGCTGACAGGCGAGCAGCAGCAGGGCGAGAACGCAGAAAGTGCACACAGACGGCCCGCACTTTATGCAGCAGCTCTGGCATATCGGGGTAATTTTTAAGGAACCTCTGGACCACCAAGTTCAGCACATGCGCCAGGCAAGGGATGTGCGTCAAACCGGCTAGGCTCAGAGCTGCTACGAAATTTCAGCCATTATCGCACACCACCAGGCCGGGCTTGAGGCTCACTGCCACCAACCACTCATCGGTCTGTTGTTCCATGTCCCTCCACAACTCCTGCGCAGTGTGGGGTTTTTCCCCCAAACAGGAAAGTTTTAAAACTGCCTGCTGTCGTTTACCCCTGGCTGTGCTGAAGTTGGTGGTGAAGGTGTTACGCTGACCGGATGAGAAGGCGGTAGAGGATGAGGAGGCGGAGTAGGAGGAGTTAGCAACAGGAGGCAAACTGAAGCGCCCTGCAATCCTCGGTGGTGGAAGGACATGCACCAAACTGCTATCCGCCTCAGGCCCAGCCGCCACTCAGGGCCAGATTAAGAACATCATGGGCCTGGTGCTGAGGATTATGGTGGACTTTTTATTAAAAAAATAAAATAAATAATAATTAAAAATGCAAAAGAGGAGTGTATGACAGTGGGCAGTATGTACAGGAGAGGAGTGTGGAGGGTATGACAGTGGGCAGTATGTACATGAGAGGAGTGTGGAGGGTCTGACAGTGGGCACTATGTATAGGAGAGGAGTGTGGAGGGTATGACAGTGGGCACTATGTATAGGAGAGGAGTGCGGAGGGTATGACAGTGGGCACTATGTATAGGAGAGGCGTGTGGAGGGTATGACAGTGGGCACTATGTACAGGGGAGGAGGATGTAGGAATCTGGGAATGAAAAATGTAAAGGTTTGTGGAAGGATTTTTAGGGACTGCGTAGTGGTTAAGCGGGCCATACATGGATTGAAATTAAGCAGAGACCAGCCATAGTCGATCTATGTACGGGAGAGCTGGTTGTACACAAGTCAATCTATTAATCAACTTGAGTACAACCAGCCTGTCAGTTTTTTCCCAAAACAGTCAGTGCTGCCAGCTATAGTTAGCAACACTGATGATTGTATTCTGTGGGTAGAGAAGGCTCCCCACTGGCAGAACACAATAACACTGTGGGAGTGATTTCCCTATCCATAGGTCAGCAGGTGTGTGGGGACAGGCTGGGGAGAGAGGTCTGTCAGCAGGGGGTGTGAGGTTGTCATGGAGGGGTATCAATCCCTGGGAGTGATATATTTTGGAGTAGGGTCTATCATCTGCAGGTTGGGAAATGTTCACCTGTGATATAATTTGAAGGGAGGTGGCTAACATGGAAAGTGACTGGGGAGTGACCTGGTTGGTGGTGAGTGTGAAATGGATGATGTGTTTCAAGTTTCTTTCACATTTGCAGTAATGCTTACTGCCCTCTAAAAAGTGATCTGTGGTGTATTGCTTTTCAACGAATGGTACAGCAGCAGCTGACAGGCGTTCATGAGGTGCTACTGCCGCCTCCTTTTTTTTTTTTTACATTGCTGAATGGCAGTTTTACATTGTTGGACTATGCTGTTTGATAGGCGGTGCTGCCTGTCAAACTCTGCAGGCTCCAAGCTATCCATTGAGCTCAGTGCCTCTGACAAGAAGTGAGGAGAGGCACTGTGAGCTCATCCTCTCAGTCTGCAACAAACAGAGTGTGTCAGCTTGTATTTAAACCGGCCGCTCTGTATTTGGCTTCTGACAGGCTGTGCAAGGAGCCCCGTATCTCCAGGACCATAGGTGATAGGAGCCCCAATTTTGACCAATAGTGGGGTAGACCTTCAGCTACATAACCCCTAATTGTGGGCTCTATGTGACCTCTGGTCGCTAAGCCATGACCCTCGAGGTCAATGTATTTATTTTTATTTTTTTTAAATGGGCCTATCTTAAGGTAAGGGGCCTGGAGCTGCAGCTCCAATAGCCCCTATGTTAATCCGGCCCTGCCGCCACTACATTTACCCAGTGTGCTGTTAGGGAGATATAACATCCCTGACCGTGCTTACTGGTCCACGCATCCGTAGTTAGGTGGACCTTGCCACAGATGGCGTTGCGCAGTGCACACCTGATTTTGTCCCCCACTTGGTTGTGCAGGGAAGGGAAAGCTCGCCTGGAAAAGTAGTGGCGGCTGGGCACGACGTACTGTGGGACAGCCAATGACATCAGCCTTTTAAAACTCTGCGTCTCCACCAGACGGAATGACAGCATTTCAAAGGCGAGGAATTTTGAAATGCTGGCATTCAGGGCCAGGGATCGCGGGTGGCTAGGGGGGTACTTCCTCTTCCAAGGAGATGCTTGGTGACCCAGGTGGTAGTGTTGCTGGCAGATCCTCTGTTTGCGAGTTGGCAGGTGCCACTGTCACTACAGAGGTGGATGAAGAGGCCGAGACTGCAGCAGAAGAGGAAGCAGGAGGAGCCAGAGACCTTTCTTGGTTTTTGAGGTGTCTACTCCACTGCAGCTCGTGCTTTGCACTTAGATGCCTGGTCATGCAGGTTGTGCTCAGGTTGAGAACATTTATGCCTCGCTTCAGGCTCTGATTGCACAGCGTGCAAACCACTCGTGTCTTGTCATCAGCACATTGTGTGAAGAACTGCCATGCTAGGGAACTCCTTGGACCTGGCTTTGGTGTGCTCGGTCCCTTGCTGCGTTGGGCAGTAGCAGACGTACTGTCTAGGGGACGGACACTCCGCTTTTGCACCCTGCTCCCTCTTCTGCTCTGCTGGTGGCTCTGTGCGACCACCAGGGCCGATCCTAGGGTCACAGACGCCTGGGTGCAGAAATATTTCTGGCGCCCCCACGTGGGCGTGGTCATCTTACCAACTCCTCCCCTTTACAAATGTTTCTATGACAACGACTTCAACACAGAGATGTTCCCGTAAGAAGTCTTCGTTACCCTGGGATCCTTCCATGATCTTTTACCAATAAATAAAATACAGGAAGAGCGTACACTAATGAGACCTGGAGGGGAGTCTCTCTGATGCACACAGAGGGGGCTTCTATTAGAGAGACATAGTATAGGAGATGGTCAGAGACTGTAGACATGATACTAGAGACAGTCAGAGACTGCAATCATAGTACAGGAGACGGTCAGGCTACACACAATACAGGAGATGGTCAGAGACTGCAGACATGTTACAAGAGATGGTCAGAGACTGCAGACATGTTACAAGAGATGGTAGTAAATAATGGCCGATCGGCCCTCTCACCTGACCCAGCGATACAGCAACAACGGTTCCTCTGATCAGGAGTCAGCTCACTCTGAATTGCCCGTGGCGACTCCGCTGGGTAGAGCCCCAGATCTGTATTCCTGCAATGACTCCATTCCTTCCTCCACCAGGGATGGTGACAGGCTGTGTGGCTTTTTCTCTCTCTGATGGTGTTCTCTCAGCACTGCCCTCTCCCTCTGGAGTCCTGGGTGCCCTTCCCTGAAAGCTTTCCCGGGCTCCTGGCTTTCTCTCTCCCATTCAGCTGCGTATGCTGTTTGGGCTGCAGTTTCCGTGTTACAGTGGGGCTGCCAGTCCTTGGGACCACATGTCCCACAATCCTTTTAGTTGCTCCTTTGTTTTTTCTTCCCTGGCCGTTATGAAGGCGGGGGAAGAAACATAGTGCGCCGCTCACTAGTACAGCAGCGCACAAGGAGGTGAGGGAGAGGGGAAATAAGAGCCCGCAGCTGCAGTGGCATCACTAGGGTTGGTGTCACCTGGTGCAGTAAAACATGGTATCACCCCCTCCACCAACTATAGTCGTCCCTCAGTACAGACCCCACTCCATTAAGTATAGACCCCCCCCTCCGTCAGTGCAGACCCTTCACTAAGAATAAATACCTCCCTCAGGACAGACCCCCCCATCAGTATAGACCCCCAGGACAAAACACCCCCCTTTATCAGTATAGACCCCCCTCGTGACAAACCTTTCCCCCCTACATTAGTACAAACCCCCCAGAACAAACCACCCCCTCCATTAGTACAGACCCCCCAGGACAAACCACCCCCCCACATTAGTACAGACCCCCCCACATTAGTATAGCCCCCCCAGGACAAACCCCCCCATTGGTATAGACCCCCCAGGACAAACCCCCCCTACATTAGTATAAACCCCCCAGGACAAACCAGCCCGCCACCCACATTAGTATAGACCCCTCAGACAAACCACCCCCCCCCCCCACATTAGTATAGACCCCCCCAGGACAAACCACCCCCCACATTAGTATAGACCCCCCAGGACAAACCACCCCCCCCACATTAGTATAGACCCCCCAGGACAAACCACCCCCCCCCACATTAGTATAGACCCCCCAGGACAAACCAGCCCCCATACATTAGTATAGACCCCCCAGGACAACCCCCCCTACATTAATATAGACCCCCCAGCACAAACCACCCCTACATTAATATAGACCCCCCAGGACAAACCACCCCCCCACATTGGTTTAGACCCCCCCAGGACAAACCACCCCCCCACATTAGTATAGACCCCCCCAGGACAAACCCCCCCACATTAGTATAGACCCCCCCAGGACAAACCCCCCACATTAGTAGACCCCCTAGGACGAACCCCCCCCCACATTAGTATAGACCCCCCAGGACAAACCACCCCCCCCACATTAGTATAGACCCCCCCCCCAGGACAAACCACCCCCCCCCACATTAGTATAGACCCCCCAGGACAACCCCCCCACATTAGTATAGACCCCCCAGGACAACCCCCCCACATTAGTATAGACCCCCCCAGGACAAACCACCCCCCCCCACATTAGTATAGACCCCCAGGACAAACCCCCCCCACCCCACATTGGTATAGACCCCCTAGGACAAACCACCCCCCCACATTAGTATAGACCCCCCCAGGACAAACCCCCCACATTAGAATAGACCCCCCAGGACAAACCCCCCCCACATTAGTAGACCCCCTAGGACAAACCCCCCCCACATTAGTATAAACCCCCAGGACAAACCCCCCCACATTAGTATAGACCCCCCAGGACAAACCCCCCCCCCCACATTAGTATTGACCCCCCTAGACAAACCACCCCCCCCACATTAGCATAGACCCCCCAGGACAAACCACCCCCCCCCACATTGGTATAGACCCCCCCTAGACAAACCACCCCCCACCACTAGGCTAATTAAAACCACCCGGGCGGCAGCTGGAGAGGACAGTGTGCAGCTGCGCCGCCCGGGTGGAGAACAGAGCGTGTAAGATGCTTGTGCTGGTGGGCAGAAGGCGGAAGTTAAACACAGGACTCCTCCTGTGTTTAACTTCCGCCTCCTGCCCACCAGCACCAGCATCACACACGCTCTGTTCTAAACAAGTCGGGCTCGGCCACGGAGTGCCCCACCCCCCCCCCGGCGTCACTGCGCGGCCGCGGCCATGGCTGTGACAGGCGGAGAGAACCGCGCCGCCTACGGACAAGGAGAGGAGGAGGGAGCGGAGCACTCTGGCGCTCCAGCGCCCCCACCTCTGTGGCGCCTGGGTGCACTGCACCCCGTGCACCCCGGGACGGATCGGCCCTGGCGACCACCGCCTCTTCCTCCGAACTACACTGGTCACCTGCATGACGTTGTTTCCATGTGGGGTCAAGGACCTCATCGTCCACCACATCATCTTCCACCCAGTCTTCACCCCTGCCCTCCTTGTAGGTATGCACAATGGCGAAAGCAGCAGCAGTTGGCACCTGTGTTTCATCATCATCCGAGATGTGCTGCAATGGTCCTCCCATGTACTCATCATGAAACATAAGTGGTTGGGCATCGGTGCACACAATCTCTTCCACTTCTGGGGCAGGGCTAGGTGGATGGCCCTGGGAAACCCTGCTAACAGATTTATCAAAAAGGAGAAGAGACTGCTGCATAATTTGGGGCTCAGACTGCTTGGCTGATTTGCAAGGGGGTGAGGTAAAAGACTGATGGACATCAGCTGCAGGTGCCAACTTTGAACTTTCATCAGGAGACTGGGTGGGAGACAATGTGAAGGAACCGGAGGCACTGTCAGCAACCCAATCTACTATCGCCTGTACTTGTCCTGGCCTCAACATTCGTACAGCCTCATTAGGCGCGCCGAAATACCGCTGCAGGCTCTGTCGCCTACTCGCACCTGAGGAAGGTGTTTCACTTGTGCGTGTAGCTGGCACAGATTGACCACGTCCTCTCCCTGCAACAGGAGCTCCACCAGCAGCACCACGACCGGGGCCACGTCCCTTTTTTGACGATCTCCTCATATTTTCAAAATGTATGATCTTGCCCTAAATGGGTGTTTTTGCAATAGCAGAATACACCCACTGTATGTACAGCGTGTATCTCAAAAACTGCAAGACCGCAGAAAATGCTATGGAAAAAAAAATTTCACTAACTTTTTTGAAATAGCACAATCAAAGAAAGATAGATCGATTGAATATGTCACACACTCCTGCAAGCATGCAGAAAACATTGCAAAATGTATTTTTTTTGCAATAGCAGAATACACCCAGAGTATGTATAGCGTTTAGCTCAAAAAATGCAAAACTGCAGAAAATGCTCTTAAAAAAAAAAAAATTTCACTCACTTTTTTGGAATAGCGCAATCGAAGAATGATAGATATCAATTGAATATGTCACACACTCCTGCAAGCATGCAGAAAACACTGCATAATTTTATTTTTTTGCAATGTTTTTGCATAATTTTATTTTTTTGCAATGTTTTGCAATAGCAGAATACACCCAGAGTATGGTGTATCTCACAATAACATATGCAGTGCTGTTGGATTCAATACAAGACACACCCCCCCCCCCCCCTTTTACTGGAATGTAACCAGTTACACCTCATATTGTCATGAGTCTAAGGCTATTGTATGTGATGAATGGCGGCTCCTATCTGGCTGGGCTACACAAAGACTAATTATGGGCTGTCGGAGATCGCAATTCCAAGATTAGACAGCAGTCGGATTAAGTGCAATTCTGGACAGACGCTGCCCCCCAGAGACCACTTCTGGCAGTACAATCAGAATACATGGAGGCGACTACCAATTGGGCAGGTGGGCGGGCAGTGGGAGGTGCTGTGATTGAGGTGTGATTGACAAAAAGGGTTTGCACACACAACTGATTCTCTTATTCCATCTGGAGCTCAGCTGCGAAGGGTCACCACGATAAGTAGATCATTATATTGTATTTTAACTGTATATTATATCATTGTACTGTAGCCTTGCTGTATGTTGTGTAATTGTGTAACCCCCTTTTGATACACGTTAGCTTTCGCATTTCCTTGGGAAATAAACAAGATTTGATTATTATGAAGCCGTGTGCTTGGTTCCATAGCTAACCTCGTATTATTGTGATATTAAACGTAGCATGCGCTCATAGTTTTAACAGACTGACTAATCTACAGAGACTAAACAAAGTTAATGCATAGAGATGAGATAATATCTAGATTGTAGTAGTATATCGTTTTCTACAATTATTATCAAATCCCACATTTGGCACCCATAGATTGAGACAAACAGAATATCGTTTTTTTTCTGCATTGGATTCACAAACCTAAGGCATTTTTCTTTGTTTCGAGTCTCATTAACACAAACCCTCAAACATCCAGAACGGAAAATCGTCTCTAGTGTGGACAAGATTGGCGCTGGCTCGCGAATTCTGAAATCACGCTTGGATGGTCATGAAAATTCTGTGAAAGATCTCATCGGTGAAGCGGACGCGTAGAACCTGGTGAGAGCTGTGGCTGATATATGTATGTATGTTAAATGTTTGTAAGTTTGGCCAGGTAACCGGTCATTGTGACTGGCGAGTAAAAGGGGATGATCACCCCTTGGGTTATATTATATAATCGATAAATTGACAGGACAAACCACACAGCGCTGAGGAAAAAAGTGGGAATTATTTTTTTTTTTTTTATATATTTTTAGTTTTTTTGTTACCCATGTGAGTGTGATAGCTCTCAGTTCCAATAGGAGTTCACTGTGGCCTGCAATTTAGGAGGAGACAGCATTAAGAGTGTCTTTTCTGGAAAAGTTCGTAGTTTAAACGGATTTTTTGTATTTTTTTTTTTTTTTTTGTGTTGTGTTTTGTTTTTGGGTCTTCTGTGTGGGACTAGAGGTGAAAAACTAGACTTTGAGCAGCTTGTGGGGGGTTGCTTATCTGTTTGTTCATCTGTGTGTGTATTGTCTTAACAACTGTTCAGTGTAGCTAGTTGCAGATTAGCATGTCAATGGATATCCTTGAAGAGTTTCTTAGGAAACATGCGTCTATTCAATTTGATTGTTTAGTGTCTCCGAATGCATTAACACATCAGTTTTGTGACCTGTTGAAGCATTGCAGTACTTATAATGATGCCATAACATTTAAAAAAAATTCAAAAAAAGGCAGGAAACAGAGATTGGCAAATTTGGTGAGAATGCTAGTAAAAATGAGAGATATTGCTGAACGGAAGGAGGTTGAATGGTATAAGGAGAGATCACAATTAATAGGACAGATAGAAAATGTGAGTAAGGATATTTCAGCTATAGCTGCGAATGCGGACGCAAATGTTTGTGAGTGTGATGACATGAGGTATGAGATTGAACAATTGGTGACTGAGAATGGTTTGTTAGAACAGGGATTGGATGAATGGAAGGAATCATGTATGTTGAGAGAACAGTCTATCGCAGCGCTAGAAAATAAAGAGGCGGGGAATGAAAATGCGATAGAAAAACTTAAGACAGAGTTACAGGAATGTAAAATTCAGCTAGCCCAAAAAGATAATACCATTGTGTCTTTGAGAGCATGGGCAATGGAGAATGTGCACAGCCATTGCTGTGCTAACAAGGACACACATTCAAGTGTGACACAGGAGCAAAGAGAAAGGATGCCGATCGAACAGCAACCAGTCTGTGCGGCTGACAGTCCTGAAGAGGCCCCAAGTCTCTTCACTCCTGTGCTAGACAGAACTGGGCAAGGATTAGGAATTATAAAAAGGGAGGGTAGCACCCAAACCACAACACTCTCCATACAAGATCGCACAAATCTGTGCCAGATTTTGGGAAAGTTTGACACTAGCGCTTCACCCATTAGTCTCTCAAACAGGCTGGAGGCTGTAGTGACACAGTACATTTTGAACAATAGGGATGCATGCGCACTCCTCCGCGCATGGCTTCCATTGCAACTGTGTGAAAAACTGCAACCACCAGTTGGGAATCATAGAGGTCTATCTCCCGAGTTAAACTCAAATTGGGGGAACTCGGCAGATAGAATGAGGGAAATGCAGCGCATAATGGGAGGAAGAGATACTAGGGGTTCAGACGCCCTAGAAAATACAAAATTTAGGAGGGGAATTGATCCAATACTTTGCAGTGAATACTTCGCCATTTATAAAGCCACATATAATTGTCCTGATATGTCTCCTGATGATAGTAGTTTTCTGTGTTCTATGGCTAATAAGTGCATATGTATTGATTACCATACCAGAATTGCACTGAGGAACGCCACCTCGTACCAGACCTTTATAAACATATTAAGGGACTGGGTTCGGGAGACAGATCAAGACAATAGGCCCCACAAAAGAGTTGCGGAGATAGTTAAAAGCGAAGGTACAGTGAGATTTACAGGCAAGTGTTATAGATGTGGGAATACAGGCCATGTAATCAAGGACTGTAAATTGCCTAGGAGGAGCATGGGTGAGAAGAAGCCTTGGCATAAGAAGGAACAGCGAAAACCTGGACCAGATAAGGTAGCAACGGAGCCGAACGAGGCACCTGATGCTACATTATATGGTCCACTTTTGAGGGAATTGCAAAGGTTAGGAAAAGGGTTTAAAGAAAACCACGAGGAATATAAAATCCCTCCCCCAACTAATCCTTATTTTAAACCATAGGGATGTCAGGCCCCAGTGTTGTCCCTAGTATGTCAACTGGATAGGGACAAAAGCGGCAGACCACGTATCCGAGGGGCGATAGGGGGCCATCGCACAAATGTACTTTTGGATACGGGGGCGGCTGTCAGCATAACAAATATTGAACTTCAAAAGGATCCTGCTGGGAGACAAATTTTCCTTAGAGGATTCGGGGGACAACTAGTACCTTCTGAGCAATCAATACCTGTGAACATAGAAATAGAGAGGTTATGTGTGGAACACAGTTTGTTTCTTTCCCCAACGCACGAGGGCACTATTTTGGGCTCCGATGTCATGGGGGCACATGGACTGATTCTTGATTTATGTAATTGGGTACTGTGGAAAGGGTCTAGATACAAAGGCAAGGCACACATGGTCATGGACAGCTGGGAGGTTGCATCAGTTAAAACCGATGAAATCCTTGACCCGCAGGCAATATTGAAAACAGAGGACCAAATATTGGCTAAAATCTTGTGGCAACATAACAAAGTGTGGGCAACGTCTAAAGCGCAATGTGGTAGAGTTTCAAACATGATTGTTAAAATTGAGGGCCCTGATCCGCCACCTCAGCGTCAGTATAGAATTCCGCCCGAATCTATCCCATACATAGAGAGCACAGTGAGGAATTTGTTGGCACAAAATGTAATTAAAGAATGCCAATCTAAAACAAATGCAGCCCTCTGGCCAGTGAAGAAGGAAGGGGGGTGGAGGCCCACTGTAGATTTCCGTGCGCTAAACAGATGCACCCCATCTATTACAAATGTAGTTGCTAAAATGCCAGACATGATGACAGCACTGAAGCCTTCGGCAAAGGTGTATTCATCAATTGACATATCAAATGGCTATTTTTCAATTCCCGTGCACGAGGATAGCCAATACAAGCTAGCCTTCACGTTTCAGGGAAAACAATATGCATTCTGTCGTTTAGCTCAGGGGTTCAAATCCAGCTCTACATACTTCCACATCTGTATGGTGGACATTCTGAAGACATTTTCTGAGCCAGAATGCATCATTCAGTACGTGGACGACATTTTGCTTCAAACCGAGACAAAAGAGCAGCATTATGCTCTGCTGGAGGAACTCCTGACACTAATTGAGAATGCAGGTCTGAAATTAAACCCCAAAAAGGCACAATTGATGAAGGATTCAGTATGTTTCTTGGGTGTGATAGTTTCACAGGGGGGAAGAACTCCAGATCCAAACAAATGTGAAACTATCAGGAAATTACCAAGACCAATCACTAAAACTGCGTTGAGACAATTCCTGGGAATGGTCGGTTTCTGCAGGGACTTCATTGAAGGCTTTGCAGAAAAGGCAAGACCCCTGTATGACTTTCTAAAAGGAGACAAGAAGGAAACAGACCCCTTAGACTGGTTAGGAGAGCATGAACAAGCTTTCACCAAGCTAAAGGTGAGTCTGATGCAGGCCCCGGCCTTGAGCAATCCGAATGCCGATTTGCCCTTTGCACTACAAGTGTATGCCTCTGCAGTAGCAATAACAGCGGTGTTGCTGCAGGAGAGGCAGGGCAAATGGGTACCGGTGGGATACTGGTCCAGGGTACTAAGCCCGGTAGAGAGGGGATTTGATGAATGTGTCAGGAACCTTTTGGCAGCGCACTGGGCGGTTCTCGCCACAGAGCATGTTGTGGGGTTTGGTAAAATCATTCTGCAGACACCCCATTCTCCAATTAAAATGCTTTTGGAACGTACCCTCAGTGGAGTATCCTCCCAAAGGGTAGCCAGATGGCTAGTGGATTTAACACCCAGGAATCTGGCTGTGACCCACAATGCCACCTACACTCTCCCACAATTGATGCAATATGAGGGGGAGCAGCATGACTGTGGGGAAGTACATCGGACCAGAACACAGGAGGTATTTAGGTTAGCATCAGGTACTGGAGACCTTAAAATCTGGGTGGATGGATCAAGGTACTGGGATGAAGGAAGTTTTCACACAGGGTATGCCCTGTGGTGCCCCCAGACCAATGAGAAAATCATGACCAAATGCCCTCGAAGCTTTTCTGCCCAAAGAGCTGAACTGGAGGCAGTGAGAGAGGCCATCACTCATTTCAGTTCAGGTCCCATAACCATATTCTCTGACAGCGCCTATGTAACAAGGTCTCTGACTGAATACATGCCTTTGTGGCAGTCAAGGGGCTTCAGTGATGCCTCTGGGAAGGACTTGGTACATAGTGCGGTGCTAAGAGATATATGGGAAAGAGCAAATGGGGAACCTCAGAGAGTTGCTATCATTAAGGTAAGAGCACACCAAAGAGGTGGAGAGGAGGTTACTGTGGGCAACAACAAGGCAGATGAGCTGGCAAAAGAGGCAGCCCTGATAGGGGCCAAATGGACACCCTATGATACTGAAGGGAGGCAGGCCTGGGAGGAACATAATTCTGAGGAGCAGGAGGTGAAAGCAGGTTCACATGAACTCCTGCCGGTGCTAAGGATGCCTACCCCATGCTTAGCAGGTGAACAAAATAAGGATGAGGCCTTGAGCTCAATCAAAAAGCAGCTTAGAACAAAAGCGGCAGATGCTCCCCAAAATTATGTATTAGAAGACGATCTACTGTTAAAAGAAACTTCAGAAGGACGAAGGTTTGTAGTGCCCTCCCAGCATCAAAAAGATTTAGCCCTGGAAAATCACAGGTTAACAGGCCACATGGGTGTTCAGGGTACCTTGAAATTTGTGCAAGCTAGATACTGGTGGGAGACAATGGGAAACACAATCTCACAGGTAGTGCAGGAATGCTTAATATGTGCACAAATGAACCCTAGGCCAAAGGGACAGAAGCCAATATTAGCAAGGGTACCGGTAGCCAATGGACCCTGGGAAAACCTACAGATTGACTTTGTTGGTCCGTTACAGAGTGCCCCTGGGGGATACAGATATCTACTCGTGGTGGTGGACGTTTTTTCGAAATGGGTAGAGGGTCTGCCCCTAAGAAAGGACTCTGCCACTGCCACGGCTAGAGCTTTGTGGACCGAAGTCTTTTCAAGATGGGGGTTCCCCAAAGTCCTGGAGTCCGATAGGGGGACTCACTTTACCGGCAGGGTCATGAAAAATATTTGTGAGCTGCTGGGAGTAGAACAGAGATTCCATGTTCCATACCATCCACAATCGGCGGGGATGGTTGAGAGGATGAATCGAACACTGAAAGAGAGGCTTAAAAAGATGGTACTGCAATCAGGAAAGAACTGGCTGATTCATCTGCCTTCAATCCTGATGGCCGTACGAGGATCTACAGCGAAAGGTACATCATTAACCCCATATCAGTTAATGACGGGGAGAATGATGAACCTCAGCCATCCAGCAGACCCAATACTTAGTACCCCCTTGAGAGAGAGTGCTGAAAGGGACCGATTTCTGGTCCAACTGCAAGAACAGGTACAGAGGTATTTGCAATTTGCTGCAAGTAACATGGCACCTAAAGAGAAGGAGCAGCCTTTAAAGCCTCCCGTTAGCTTGAAGATTGGAGACAGGGTTATGGTAAAGAACTTTGTTTCCAAGTCTTCATGGGACGCAAACTGGACGGGACCGTTCACAGTCACTATGACCCTTAGTGATCAGGTGGTCAAAGTAAAGCGGCTCATAGATAACAAGGGTGCAAAGGGCATGAAAAAGAGGGAGATAGAGAAATGGGTTCATGCTGATCAATGTAAAAGGTATTGCTGATAAGAATTGATTCCGCTCTTGTTCTTGTTTTCCAGAGTCCTGGTGGAGCAAAGATTGGCAAAGTCTCTGGAGAATGGATGGAAGGATCATACTTGTCGTGTTGGCGATCCATCTGAGCCATGTAACATCTCAAATTGATTCTGACGAATATTCAGGGGATGATGTGGAAAGGGAGAATCCTGAGGAAGACCATGCATCCACTTCAATTATATCATCAATGTTGAACTTGTTAGGTCAGAAGGGGATGCAGGGGGGAGATGAAAGAAGGAGAAAGGTCAGGATTATATCAAAGAATCCTAAATTACCGGACACGTACCAATGGGGTCACCATGGCAATTTGCAATACAAAGTTTCCTTTGCTTTTGGACGATTTAATCCTAACTCAACATCGCAAGGACGTGCGTACAAGCAAAACTTGCAAAATATCATACCGGAATCTCTCCAGCCGTTTGTAGATGTAACTATATATATGAATGAAACTGGTTATTGGTTAGGAAAACAATCCAATCTATCCAAACCTTGGGAAGCAAGGGACGTGGGATATGGGGTTTTTGGTGAAGAATTGAAGGAAGGGAAGTATGTTTTTATGTGTGGCATATATTGGCATGACCAAAGCAATAGGGCGCTGAGACCCAGGAGGCTGACACTTAGGCACAGTAAGGTGTCTGTTGGCCAAACTAGGGAGCTCCAGATGACACATCAATGGGGTGAAAATTTCCTTGTGGGGGCAGTATCTCGGTCCTATCAGTCCTACAGAGAAGCTCTTGGTTACTGGACATGTGGGACACCAGAGATGGACCTGGGGGAGATACGCCTAGTTGATGTCTCACCGGAGAGGTTAAAACCCTGCATAGGTGATGCCAGTGGCTACACACAGGAACATACTCCGTTAGAGAAGGGGGAACCACTACAAATAGATCTAAGCTCGTCACAAACGCTGGCTACCAGGGTACAGTATGCTTTCACCACATGGCACTTCAATATCTCGCAATGGTTGGTAAAATCCTATTACCCTATATGTGCTGAATATACACTAAATCAAGTACGGTCAGTATATCAATGGCTTTCTCCCAGAGATGGGCGGACACAGAATGAGGTCCATGAAGGACGCTTATTTCTGAGGAGTAACCGAAAGAGGAGGGATGTATTCAGCACTATATTTGGGGGAATAGGAACTGGGATGGGTGTTATTAATGGAGTGGACATCGATCTCCTGAGGAACAAACTCTCAGCCATAGCTTCAGACAGTAAACGGGGCTTTGTTGCTCAGAGAGAGATCAATGACATTCTTGATAATATTCAACAACGTCACATAAATACCCAGGTAAAAGTAGCTCAAGATTTTATACGCCATTTTAAGAGGTTGGTGGATAATGTGGTGATACAGGGCAAAAATATGTCATGGGCTCTGGCATGCACTCAGGGACAGGCGGAACTATCAACCAACATCAAACTGATTGTACAGTCCCTGTATGGGGGGAAGTGGCCTTATGAATTAGCATCACAGCTCAGTAAGATTTTACCAAAGCACATCTCTTACACTAATCCAAGTTGGTGGTCAAATGCCTGGATGGGATGTACGAATTTGGATTATGAGAGATGTTATGCTTCCTCGTTGATCCCATATACAGAAGTGCAGACTCAATCTGTGTATTCGGTGATATCAATGGGCTTACTGACTGGGGATTCTACTTTGTTGCATCTGAGGCTAAATTACCCACATGTGATCAGAGAGAATGGGAGCTGGAGGCAGGTTGATATTTCCCTCTGTCAGAGGCATGACCATGACATCCTTTGTATGCCAGGCCAATACACGGTAGTAAAGGAGAAATGTTGGGAGGATGCGTCACTCTGTGTACTGGATGGGGAGAACATTGCCGGGAAGGGAACACCGGGGTATTATTTGGGACATGGGAGAGTTTGTTTCTTTGTCCTAAAGGATACTAATATAACATTAGTCATGGAGATAGGATGTTCTGTGAACCTGACAATAGCAAGAGGAGCGTGGTGTACCTTTGGCGATGTCTCTGAAATCCAGACACAGGAATGGAAGTATGTGATACCGCATATTGCCAATCTGTCTGTGGATGTCAACCAGAACCTCCCTGTTAATCTGAGAGCCCTGAACCTTGGCATGGGAAGGAAGATACAGGAGTGGTTAGCAGATTGGGATAGAGATGAGAGCCTTATGAAGATGCTGCAGCAAGAGAGAGCTAATGCTACTATAGCCATATACCATAATCAAAATGAAATAAAGGAGGTAGTGCATCAATTAGAAAATGATGTGGGAGGGTCTTGGTGGGAGGTAATATTTGGACATTCCAGTAAGGCCAACAGCATTTTGAATTATTTGATACATCCCGTTGTGGTGTTACTCATTATTGCTGCAGTTTCGTCATTGGTTCAAATTGGTATGTGTTGTTGGACTAGACATTTATATAAGAAGGTCTCGCATCTATCTATGCAAGTGGAGGGACGAATTGACGGTAAGGTCTCTTCATATACGGTAGAGGCTTTGCTGCCAGCTCAGAGCCCTGAAATACCACTGACGTGCCGGAATTGCGGTAGGGAAGGCCATTGTGAACAAACCTGCCTAATCCCGACCCGTATTTTCAGCAAAGAATTATAGGAGGTTGGGAGCGGGATACGCGAGTTGAGGGGTCAAATGTATATATGTATATATTATGGTAGTGGGTTGATTTATGTTATGGTGTAGTGTGATAAAGGTGTATTTTAGGCTAGTAACATGGGCGAAAGGCCCTCCTCGAGACTCTGTGTTGGAAAGCTGGGTGATGTGTTACCCTGAATGTGTGATGGTGAATGGTGAGTGAATGAGCACCCCTTGCCTGTACTGCATCTCGTCCTGAAGATACCAAAGACACAGAAGGGTGACATGGAAGCTGTCACTGAAGAAGGATGGTGGTGTATCACTAAGTGGCAAAGCGGAGAGTGTTGGAAAGCATGACACGATAAGACCATTATGGACTGTTCCATAGGAGCTGTTGCTGCACAGGTTGAAAACCACAGCGCGTTAAGAAAGTCAAGGACTGTTCTATGGGTACTGATTTGGAAACGCATGTCAGGGAGGAAACAGTTATGGACTGTTCAATAGGAGCTGGGTCGGAAGAAGGGTGTTATGCGCCTGTTGAGGCGCAAAGCGGCATATGTTGGATTCAATACAAGATACCCCCCCCCCCTTTTACTGGAATGTAACCAGTTACACCTCATATTGTCATGAGTCTAAGGCTATTGTATGTGATGAATGGCGGCTCCTATCTGGCTGGGCTACACAAAGACTAATTATGGGCTGTCGGAGATCGCAATTCCAAGATTAGACAGCAGTCGGATTAAGTGCAATTCTGGACAGACGCTGCCCCCCAGAGACCACTTCTGGCAGTACAATCAGAATACATGGAGGCGACTACCAATTGGGCAGGTGGGCGGGCAGTGGGAGGTGCTGTGATTGAGGTGTGATTGACAAAAAGGGTTTGCACACACACCTGATTCTCTTATTCCATCTGGAGCTCAGCTGCGAAGGGTCACCACGATAAGTAGATCATTATATTGTATTTTAACTGTATATTATATCATTGTACTGTAGCCTTGCTGTATGTTGTGTAATTGTGTAACCCCCTTTTGATACACGTTAGCTTTCGCATTTCCTTGGGAAATAAACAAGATTTGATTATTATGAAGCCGTGTGCTTGGTTCCATAGCTAACCTCGTATTATTGTGATATTAAACGTAGCATGCGCTCATAGTTTTAACAGACTGACTAATCTACAGAGACTAAACAAAGTTAATGCATAGAGATGAGATAATATCTAGATTGTAGTAGTATATCGTTTTCTACAATTATTATCATGAATAGGGATGAGCCGAACACCCCCGGGTTCGGTTTGCACCAGAACCTTCGAACGGACCGAAAGTTTGCGCGAATTTTCGAACCCTATTCGTTATAATGGACGCGAACGTTCGAAATCAAAATTGCTAATTACAACGGCCAATATGCATGTTAATGTCATAAAACAGGTTTGGGGACCCGGGTCCTGCCCCAGGGGACATATATCAATGCAAAAAGAACTTTTAAAAACTAGCGTTTTTTCGGGAGCAGTCATTTTAATGATGCATAAAGTGAAAAAAAAAAATGTGAAATTTTCCTTTAAAATATGGTACCTGGGGGATGTCTAAAGTATGCCTGTGAAGTGGCATGTGTTTCCCGTGTTTAGAACTGTCCTTGCACAAAATGACATTTGTAAAGGAAAAAAAGAAGCCATTTAAAACCACTTGCGGCTTTAATGTCATGTCTTGTCCTGGCCGCCATATGGCTTAAAATCCTTGAGAAAAATGGCATGGCTACCCCATCATACCCCCCCCCCCCACCCCAGCCCCTTTGGGTCTTGTATGGATATTAAGGGGGACCCCGCACCCAAAATAAAACCCTATACCTACAACCCTATATACTCTGAACAGCAGTATATAGGTGGTGCAAACAAGACACGGACTGTAGGTTTGTTCTTAAATAGAATCTGAACAGGTACATTATGAAGTGTAGCTCCATCCCAAAAAAATCCATTTTTAAGCTTTTTGGAGAACATAGGGAGGGGTTATCACCCCTGTAACATTTGCTGTCTTTGCACATCTGTTCAGAACATGTCACCTCACTTTCCGTCCCAATGACAAATGTTTTTGGAAAAGTGGGGTTTTAATTGAAACAAGGATTGGTGATAAAGCATCAGTAGAGAGGAGATACCTTTTTCCCAAATTAAATCTATCAGGATAGAATTTCCCTTCCTAGGGGTAGATTTCCTCTCACTTCCTGTTTTCTCTTTCCGTTTGCAAGTAGGAGTCGTTTGTAAGTTGGATGTTTGAAAGTAGGGGCCTGCCGTATATACTCTGCAGAAATTTGCCCTATTAGATGTTGGTGTAGCCACAAGACTGGTGGGCACAGGAATGGGCCCTGCTGTGAGTTAATAGATCAAGATTTGTACTTGCATGCACCTGTTGAACCGGGCAGAAAAATTGGGCCTTTGGTGGTGGTGGTGGTGGTGGACGGTGTTGCCATAAGACTGTAAGCCCTCACAGTTACTCTTGGTGGGTGCAGGAATGGGCCCTGCTGTGAGTTATTAGATCAAGTTTTGTAATTGCATGCACCTGTTGAACAGGGCAGAAAAATTGGGCCTTTGGTGGTGGGGATGGTGGTGGACGGTGTTGCCACAAGACTGTAGGCCCTCATAGTTACTCTTGGTGGGCGCAGGAATGGGCCCTGCTGTGAACTATTAGATCAAGATTTGTAATTAC
>CM053032.1:85623204-85841443 GCA_028564925.1 Lithobates sylvaticus
TTGAGTGTTCAGAGGTCGCTCAGAGAATCGCTCTACATTCAGGAGCTTGCGTATTTAATAAGCATGTAAGAAGGTATTATGAGAATACACCGTAATATCCATAAAAAACATGAATATATAAAGATAAAAAAAAGATATGACAGTCACTTTGGTGAGGCCCAACAATGCATGCAGCCCAGAAAAGGTAACCAAAAAGGAAGATAAGAAACAGGGCCTCCATGTGGGGACACATATATATATATATATATCGAAAAAGATTGTCCCATAGATTCAAAGTAAAAAATATGAACAGAGCAAAATGATAGCATACATATATAAACGCATATAACACCCAAAAAAGGCATACCCAGCAGCACGCACATACTGGAGTCAAGCCTGCGGGTGTCATACACATGCCCATTGGTTGAAAAATGTTCAAAACAAATTACATTAACAGATGTTAGAGGATGGCTAATAAGTCTCACCACCAGAGGGAGTTGATAGACACACAACAGTAGATTCCTATCTACACCGGCGGAATGAGTGAACTGACACCAATATAAATTGTTGTAACAATAATCAGTGAGGTCCAATGGTAGAAAAAAAGAGTATTGATGGTAACACCAGCATGGAAAAAAATAAATAAAGAATATATAATATATAATTATACAACATTGGCCATTAGTCTTACTTTTAAGGACAAAAGCTGTGGTGAATGATAGAAGACGAGCAACCGCTGTGTGGGGTCAGGTTAAGGTATAATAGCCTGACTGACTGAGCCAAAAGCAGCCCCATATATATGGGCACGGACTGGAAGTGCGTCAACGCAAACCGGAAACTGGAAGTGCGTAACCACAAACCGGAAACGCACCACCCGACCAGGCCACAGGCTACCGTGCATGCGCCAAGAAATGTTGCAACCGCGACAATAGATGGACAATGCAACGGCAGCATAAGCGGATTAAAAAGGGTGAATGGACACCCGAGAGACCCGCTAATCGCCGCGCACCTGGTCAAAAAAGAGAGACAAGGGGCGCATCGCTGGGTGGCCACACAAGGGAGGGCAAAAATGCCCCAATGCCCCCCCAGGTCACAAGAATGGGCGACAAACATGTTGAACCAAAACAAAGCGACAATCATAAAAAAATACATAAAATCATAACCCTAAGTTCAGTACAAAGACATACATTGCAATGGGTTAATATTAAATCTTTTTGAATGTAGGTTTTTGAAGAGATTATTACTGGACCAACAAGATGGTAGAAAAGTAGTCAGAGGAGTGACTTCCGAATTGTGGATGGTGGCATGCTCAAAACGGTTTGGAACAAACTGTAATTGAATGATTGAATAAATCAATAAATACTGTAAAATATTGTAGAAATAACAATAATAAATAAAAATATAAAATAAGATGAAATATGAGCAAGCCAGCATAACCCCAATGTGGGAGCCAACAAACATCAATTAAAACACAGCATACATCTATAGGAAGGGTTTGTAGGATTGGGTCTCATTCAATCCTGGAGGGTAAATAGCAGCGAGGCGTTCAATCCAGAGGGTTTCCTGCTGGAGAATGAGTTTGTCCCACTCTCCCCCTCTTGGATTTTTGGGGACGACGGCCAGAACAAAGAATAAGACAAGGGATGTGTTGAATCTATGGTAAAGGTCCAAATGTCGACTAACTGGAGTGAGCATTTTGCCATTACCCGAGTAGTACCCATGGTAATTTATCCTCTGTCTCAATTGTCTGGCCGTCTTCCCCTCATAGAAGGCCCCTCATCTACAGACCATGAGATAAACCAAGCCTTGTGTAGCACACGTTGCAGTAAATTTAGGGTTGAGAAGTTTCACCATTCGGGAGTATGAATCTCTTGCTCGGTAATACCCAAGGGCAAAACGTACATCTACCACATCTTGAAACACCTTGAAGTAGTTGTGAGGGGCACGAGTTGCCCCCAGTGTAATGATTAGAGACAAGTCTATCACGAAACGATTTGGCTCTACTGAAAGTTATTTCAGGGTATTGGCCGATGTATTTGTTCAGTGGGTGGCCATAACATTTCTAAGTTCAGCATGGTGAGATGAAAATCTTGTGATAAACTTAACTGTAGGTTTAATAGTGGGAATTGTTTGACGTACTGCCTTGTTGTAAGCTTGTCGTGGCAGAGACCTACTGTATCCTCTAGATAGTAGGCGTGCTTGTAATAATTTGGCCTGTTTTTGAAAGTCTGCTAGGTTTGTACAATTACGCCGCAATCTGATATACTGAGCATAAGGTATGCTCCGTATTAAAGCTGGTGGATGTGAGATGGCTTTGTGTAGCAGTGTATTGCCCGCTGTTGTTTTACGAATCAAATCAGTTGCTAAATAGTTATCTTTATCTCTAAAGATGGTGAGATCACGGAAGGTGTTTTTTTGTCTATCACAGCTGTAGGTGAATTTTAGATTGTATTGATTTTGGTTCAGTAATTTGATAAACTCGTCCAACGAATCCTTAGTGTCAGTCCAGACAATAAAAACATTGTCAATATAACGCATCCAACACAAGATATAGTTGGTGAAGCTAGACAGGAGTTTATTGGCGAAAAGATCACGCTCCCACCCCCCCAAATACAGGTTAGCATAGGCAGGTGTGCAGAAGGTGCCCATAGCAACCCCCTGTATCTGGAGGTCCTTAAAACTGAACTAATTGTGAGTCAGTATGAAACGAAAAAGTCTCAAAATTAACTCATTACATTTCCAACGGTGATGTTCCTCCTCGTTGAGGAAGGTATGGATCATCCCGACACCCTGCTCGTGTGGGATGCTGGAGTAAAGAGCCTCCACATCCAAAGTCACGAGCAGGGCGTCGGGAGGCACGACCATCCCCTTGATCTGTTTGAGGAGGTCCAATGTATCTTTCGTATAAGATGGTAAAGATATAAAATGGGGTATTAGCACCAAATCCACAAGTTTACTAGCGTTCTCTGTAAGATCCGATACCTGAAATTATTGGTCTACCAGGGGGCCACAGAGGGTTCTTATGCACTTTGGGTAGTGCATAGAATGTTGCCACCCTGGGAGACCGAACATTCAGGTAATCATAAAGATCTTGATCAACGAGTCCTTCAGAGAAGGCGTTGTTGATAATTTGCAGAAATTCATTTTTGAAGGAAGAGGTGCAAGAAGTAGGTATTCGCCAATACCATTGGGGATTGGACAGGATGTTAAAACACATTGCTTCATAATTGGATTTGGTCATTAATACAATATTTCCCCCCTTATCCACAGCCTTGATTATTAGATCAGGATGGTTCTGTAGTTTGGATAGGGTCTGCCGTTGTGTAAATGTTAAGTTACTCTCTTTGGGAGTAATAACAAGCCGTTTGATGTCACTAACTACATTACGCAAAAATGCCCAGGCTTGGGGATTGGTAGTAAGATCAGGAAAGATTTTAGATTTAAGTTTGAATTTATTTAAAGGAGTAGGTGTTACAACCTGCACTACAGTATTTGAAGCATCAATGTCCTCATTTTCATCTAGAAGTAGCATAAGATCGCGGGCTCTAAAGTCCTCTATCTTAAAGTGCTTAATACTTTCTGAAAATTCTCGTTCTTGTTTAGATCGTAAACAATCTTTATTGAACATAAATTTATATGTAAGATTTCGAATGAACACGTGGACATCTTTGATTGCCTCAAATCTGTCTAGCTTTTGGGATGGACAAAAACAAAGACCATATTTGAGTACATCAACTTCTTGACTAGTGAATTGGTAAGGGGTAAGATTTAATATGTCTAATTCTACGTTTGGGGCAAGTAGGTCCCGAGTGAGGGAAAATTTTAAGTTTGTGTGTTGGTCTGGTTCAGTGTTTCTCAACTCCAGTCCTCAAGGCACACCAACAGGTCATGATTTCAGTATTTCCATTATTTTGCACAGGGGATTTTATCAGTTTCACTGCCTTAGTAATTACCACAGCCGTTTTCATCTGAGGGAAATCCTAAAAACATGTCCTGTTGGTGTGCCTTGAGGTCTGGAGTTGAGAAACACTGGTCTGGTTGATGTGAGGATCAAGAGTGCTTTGTTTTTTAAACATTTGTAACGGCACAACAGGCAGTAAATTGGGTGTGGCTTGTGTGTTTAATATGGTGGGCTGTGATGCAGTATCCATAAGTGTAGGTGACATTTGTGTACTAGTGAATACATTACCTGATTAGTAGGTAAGTGAGAAACAGATGATCATCTGAGTTTGTGCATTAAGTATTCTCGCTTCTCGGCCTTTTGGCTAAGATCAAGTGTAGTATCTGTTCTTATCAGTTTCCAGAGGAGGCGCTGTGCTACTCTCATTGGGGAGGGCCAGCAAATCCAATGGTGTTATAGTGCCTGGAAGGGCCGTTTCAGCAGGGACTATGCCGAGCTGCCCAATAGATACTGGGGGCCGGCCGATTGTCACCACGGTCACCATATACACGTTTTTTAGCACCTGCCTCCTGGCCTGGGCCTTTTGGCTGGGACACGGATGAATTTTTTATTCCTGGCCAGAGGGCCTGGTCATTGGCACCTTTTCACTCTCCTCTCCACTTATTCCTTCCCCACTTTATTTTATTTATTCCTTTGTTTGTCACTTTTTGTATTTTTGTGTTTGTACACAGTTTTACACGTGTGACGAGTAGGGTGTAGGTCCTCGGGCCTGCCCTGAAAGTCTTGGGAGGGGGTGGACATGGCCCTTTTGGCTTGGTTTGCCCTCTCTCATTGGTTCTCCCTTCGGGGGAGTCCCACCTAGTACTTGGGTGGGTCTGCTTCGGCAGACCCTCCAGAGAAAGGGGTCCATCTGTTTCGGCCAGATGGACCAGTGTAAGTACCCTTGTCCCCGTCAGGAGCCTAACGCCCCGGGGGATTCAGGGCAAGGCCCTCTGATTTTAGAGGGCTTGTGTACACTTGTTGCATGTTTTTGTGTCACCTCTTTATGTTGTGCACATTTTTTTGGCACCGGGTGAAGTTTTTGAGTGTGTTTTGCACGCCATCGGCTTTCAATAGAAAAAAAATAAAAAATGAATTGTAATGCTTTAAGAGCAGTGGGTCCCATATATTTTGTTTGTGATGTATCCTCAGCACCATTATCAAGAGTAGCACCTTGACGTAGTGAAAGATCAAAAGATCTATTATCCTGATTATCGGGTAGTGTGTAGTGCCCTCCACCATGATTTCTCTTACGTGTACCTGGGTCGTTGTGCACAGTAGTGGTTCCTCTTCTTGTGGGTAGCTGTGAAGAAAAGGTAAACATAGATGAATCAGATTCTCTGTCCTCATCAGTAACAATAAATCTGTTTCCTTCGCGTTGATTACTACGGTTATTTTTCCTAGGTCCCCTTCCTTGGAAAGGAGTTTGCCAACAATAGGCAAAGCCCTCCATTAATGCCATCCTGTCCTTGACCAATTTACTTTGTTTTTTAAAAATAATATCTTTGGTTATTTTAGTGATATAATCTTTTTTTTCCTGCCATTTCTTAGTAAATTGTGTATGGTTTTTTAAATTGTCACTTATAGATTGTAGTGACATGATATCTTGGTCAAGATTGGTTAATTCAATCTGATAATGAGAAATAAGTAGCTTTATGAGTTCTGTGCTACATTGTGTCAATGTTTTTTCCCAAGATGGTTTTAGTTCAGGACTAACATTTTGGAAGCAGGGATATTATTGTATTTTTAATCCAAGGGAGCTAATTCTCTCACGTACATACTGCTGCAAGAAGTCCACGTGCCAATGCTGGTTGGACTTCTTTTTCAGCAGTCGTTTCATCTTGGTCATATAATGGTTAATCCCTATTTCCTGTCCTGTATTGGCATTACAGTTGGTCTGAATCTTATTCATATAGCCTGTCCAGGCTGTACCTACAAAGTCCATATTAAAGTAACCCCGAACAAATACGGGTATCAATAAATTATACACTTTAATATAAAGTCACCTAAATAGTTAATGGGTGCTTCCACCCCGATAGTTTAACAAAAAAGCGTGAAATACATGTATCATCACAGGGTGATACTGTGGATACACAAGTAGCAGTGTGCCAACATCCAATATAGTTTGGAAAGAATTTGAGTAGAAACATGGACTTTATAGGCAGACATGTATATTAGGTAAAAAATTGAAAGTTTTCAATAGGATAAAGTTAAAAGCATTGTATACAAACACATTAAAAAACTATATAATTGAGTGACCTTAACGACTCTCATACCACCTCGAATACATATATATATATATATATATATAATACATATATATATATATATATATATACCCCCTGTAACAAGTACAAAGGTTTGAAGTATGTAGAGTGATATAGATCCAATGGTTGTTTGGATACATGCTGCGTTTTTAGATGCGTAGGCCACGCTTTTAAAGACACAGTGCATTTGTGTGTGAAGGAAATGCAGGTAAGTCACATGGTGCAAAAGCAGAATGGTTTCAAGGCCACTGCATTTTTAACCCTTTTCTGCCCACCATATAGCAGAATGACGACTGGAAAGTGGTTGCATTATCCTGACTGGGCGTCCTATGATGTCCAGCAGGATAGGTCGCTCGTGCGTGCAGCGCGACGATTGGCGGTGTGGTGTGTTCATCCGACACACCGAATCTCTGATCTAGGTAAAGAGCCTCTGACATAGGCTCTTTACCACGTGATCAGCTGTGTCCAATCACAGTTGATCACAGTGGTAACTAGGAAGTGCAGTTTATTGGCTTTCCTCTATTCCGGCTGATAAAGAGCAAAATTGCATTGGGGCTTGCAAAGAAAATGTTTGCCCAGGGTTCATCCATATTAAAAACGGCCCTGGTTATAATTTGCAGATGTATTGGTTTCTCTTTATTCTTCTGAAGAAGTGAGGGTACCCAATTCATTATAAAAAATAGTGAAGGAAAAAAATTGCGCTACTAATATCGAACAGCTGCCAGCATCAGCAATAAGACTAATTGCATAAGATAAAAAAACAGGAAAGATGCAGCGCTAAAAACATGTGTACACCCCAGATGGGTGTCCGGGATAATATTCGCAGTGAGAAGTGCTATATAAAGTGCTAAATACATATAAATGTAAGAAAAAAATCCTAAAGGTGAAGCAATGTAAAACATACAAAAATAATAAAACAAATTGCTGTGTGCAGTACTAAGTGCATATAGAGACAAGATGTACTCCTGAAAATAAAAGAACCATTCAAGGTAATACAACTACACAGAACATATGCAGACATATAATGGCCAAAATTGTGCATGGAGTAACTTCTGGGAAAAAAACTGAAAAATCAAAAGATATGACTGGCCACATGAAAGTCTCTGAAATATAAAGTTCAAACTATCATAGTCAGTCCCTTGAACACAGTTGCAGGGTGCTTAAATTCATGAAATATAATACTGAAGTTGAGGCATGCAGGGTGATGTTCACACACGACAACCGGGAGTGTACATCCAACACCAGGGAGAGGGGATGGGTACTCTTACCCTAAGTCATGGACACACGCACCAGCGGCAAAGATGTGCGGCAGAGTACATAGATGTGCTGAAGGGGTGTTGAGGTGTGCTGGGGAACACAGAGGTTGCTGGAAGGTGCAGAGGTGTGTGTGTGTGGGGGGAGGGGGGTGCGGAGGTGTGCTGGGGGTTAAAAAAGCTTGCTGGGCATATGGAGGTGTAGGAGGGGTGCTGGGAGCTGCATAGGTGTGTGCAGGAGGTGCAGCCATGTGTAAAGGGGTACAGAAGTGTGCTGGGGGGGGGTACGGAGGTGTGCTAGGGGCACAAGGGTTATTTGGGAGGTACAGAGATGTACAGGAGGTATAGAGGCATGCTGAGGGGTATGGAGGCATTCTGGGGAGTGTAGACATGTGCACACGGGTATGACATTACCCCATTATAACATTCTTGTAGAACCACACCCATTTTAAATGACCCACCCCTAATTAAGATTGGTTCTCTGGCTACAATGGCTGGCTGAACACATAGAAAAAAAAAGGCGTCCCTGATTTTTTATTTTTTTTGGAAAGGTTGGCAACTATGCAGGAAGGGGTTCCTGCTGCAGAACATGTGAAAGGTCCTGCTGAGGGACCACAATAAAGGGCCCCAGATCCCTGGCAAGGGCTCTGGGACAGGGTCTGGGGGTCTGGGGGGCCCTTCATGGTTTCTTGCACTGGGGCCCTGAAAGTTCTAGCTACGCCTCTGCTCAGAACCTACCTCCCAGCGCCCCTCTCCTCCTTTATCCCACTGACATACATACAAATTAGGGATGGGCCCGGTGCTCGATGCGAACCCACGTTCGCATCGAGCACCGGGCGTTCACTCGCTCGGCGAGCCCAGAACTATTTGGGCCGTTCGCATCACATTCGTGTGATGCGAGCAGCCCCGCAATGCATTGCGGCCGGCGCGGCCGGCGCAGTGCATTGCTGGCTGAATTGCCAAGCATGCACTGTGACCCCGCATGCTTGGCCAATCACAGGACTTCTAGTGTGTTAGTGGCATCACACAGAGCTCCTATATTTTCTTCCCAGAAGCACCCATAGGACTTCTAGTGTGTTAGTGGCATCACACAGAGCTCGCTCTTATATTTTCTTCCCAGAAGCACCCATAGGACTTCTAGTGTGTTAGTGGCAGCACACAGAGCTCCCATATTTTCTTCCCAGAAGCACCCATAGGACTTCTAGTGTGTTAGTGGCATCACACAGAGCTCCCATATTTTCTTCCCAGAAGCACCCATAGGACTTCTAGTGTGTTAGTGGCATCACACAGAGCTCCCATATTTTCTTCCCAGAAGCACCCATAGGACTTCTAGTGTGTTAGTGGCATCACACAGAGCTCCCATATTTTCTTCCCAGCAGCACCCATAGGACTTCTAGTGTGTTAGTGGCATCACACAGAGCTCCCATATTTTCTTCCCAGAAGCACCCATAGGACTTCTAGTGTGTTAGTGGCATCACACAGAGCTCCCATATTTTCTTCCCAGAAGCACCCATAGGACTTCTAGTGTGTTAGTGGCATCACACAGAGCTCCCATATTTTCTTCCCAGCAGCACCCATAGGACTTCTAGTGTGTTAGTGGCATCACACAGAGCTCCCATATTTTCTTCCCAGAAGCACCCATAGGACTTCTAGTGTGTTAGTGGCATCACACAGAGCTCCTATATTTTCTTCCCAGCAGCACCCATAGGACTTCTAGTGTGTTAGTGGCATCACACAGAGCTCCCATATTTTCTTCCCAGAAGCACCCATAGACTTCTAGTGTGTTAGTGGCATCACACAGAGCTCCCATATTTTCTTCCCAGAAGCACCCATAGGACTTCTAGTGTGTTAGTGGCATCACACAGAGCTCCTATATTTTCTTCTCAGCAGCACCCATAGGACTTCTAGTGTGTTAGTGGCATCACACAGAGCTCCCATATTTTCTTCCCAGAAGCACCCATAAGACTTCTAGTGTGTTAGTGGCATCACACAGAGCTCCCATATTTTCTTCCCAGAAGCACCCATAGGACTTCTAGTGTGTTAGTGGCATCACACAGAGCTCACATATTTTCTTCCCAGCAGCACCCATAGGACTTCTAGTGTGTTAGTGGCATCACACAGAGCTCCCATATTTTCTTCCCAGCAGCACCCACAGGACTTCTAGTGTGTTAGTGGCATCACACAGAGCTCCCATATTTTCTTCCCAGATGCACCCATAGGACTTCTAGTGTGTTAGTGTCATCACACAGAGCTCACATATTTTCTTCCCAGAAGCACCCATAGGACTTCTAGTGTGTTAGTGGCATCACACAGAGCTCCTATATTTTCTTCTCAGCAGCACCCACAGGACTTCTAGTGTGTTAGTGGCATCACACAGAGCTCCTATATTTTCTTCCCAGATGCACCCATAGGACCTCTAGTGTGTTAGTGGCATCACACAGAGCTCCTATATTTTCAGAAGCACCCATAGGACTTCTAGAGCTCCTATATTTTCTTCTCAGCAGCACCCACAGGACTTCTAGTGTGTTAGTGGCATCACACAGAGCTCCTATATTTTCTTCCCAGAAGCACCCATAGGACCTCTAGTGTGTTAGTGGCATCACATAGAGCTCCTATATTTTCTTCTCAGCAGCACCCACAGGACTTCTAGTGTGTTAGTGGCATCACACAGAGCTCCTATATTTTCTTCCCAGCAGCACCCATAGGACTTCTTGTGTTAGTGGCATCACACAAAGCACCTATATTTTCTTCTCAGCAGCACCCACAGGCTTCTAGTGTGTTAGTGGCATCACACAGAGCTCCTATATTTTCTTCTCAGCAGCACCCATTTTTTATACTATAAACACTACCGACTACAATGGCTGGGAGACCGCCAAGGAGAGGCAGAGCATGCCGAGGCAAGAACACAGGGCAGGCTGTGAATGGATGAGAATGGATGACCAAGCCCTCTTCATCCTCCTCAACCTCTCTCACCCTGGCTCAGGGTACTGGCAGAGTACCTGCCAACGCGTACTCAATGCCATCATCAGCCACCCCTTCCCTAGACCCACCATGTCCTCCTGAGGAGTCCCCCGAACTCTTTGAGCACAGTGTTGGGTACATGCTCCAGGAGGATGCCCAACGATTCGAAGGCTCGGATGATGATACCCAGCTTGAGGAAGTCAGTAGTGTGCGCGCAGAGAGAGGGGATGCTGAAGGACAGCAATCTGGCAGTACTGTTCCACCAGCTGCAGCTTACTGCCAGGTTTTCTCTAGTGGTGAAGAGGGAGGGGATGATGAGGTCACTGACTCCACGTGGGTGCCTGAAGGGAGAGAGGAGGACGAGGAGGACGAGGAGGAGGAGGATGCGGCGTCACATGTCCAACGAGTCAGGATGCCCCCTGGAGGCCAGCTAGAGGCCAGCACAGCAACTGTACCACACCGCAGAGTTCCGCCTGTGCAGGGCGCTGCCTCTGCACGTTATCAGAAAAGTTCTTTGGTGTGGGCCTTTTTTGAGACGAGTGCATCAGATCGCACCACTGCTATTTGCAATATTTGTCTCAAGCGTATCTCGCGTGGCCAAAACATCAGCCGCTTGGGCACCACAAGCATGAGCAGACATATGTCGACCTGCCATGCAGCTCGTTGGCAAGCACACATAAAAGACCCACACCAAAGAACAAAGCGGACCTCTCCTTGCTCCTCATCAGCTGGGATCTCCATCCCCACTATATCTTCAGTCCTCTCTGAAAGCTGCTCTGAGAGGACTGAAGGTGTAGAATTAGGTGTGTCACAACCAAGTACTTGCAGTACACCGACGTCCAATTGTAGCAGGCAAATTTCCCTGCCCCAGCTGCTGGACAGTCGAAAGAAGTATACTCCCAGCCATCCACATGCCCAGCGGTTGAATGCTAGCTTGGCTAAATTGCTAGCACTTCAACTGCTGCCTTTTCAGTTGGTAGACTCGGCCCCCTTCCGTGAGTTTGTTCAATGTGCGGTTCCTCAGTGGCAGGTTCCCAAACGCCACTTTTTCTCACGGAAGGCGATTCCGTCTCTCTACCGGCATGTGGAAGGCAATGTCCATGCCTCGCTGGACAGGGCGGTCAGCGGTAAGGTGCATATTACCGCTGACTCATGGTCCAGCAGGCATGGACAGGGACGTTATCTTTCTTTCACGGCCCATTGGGTCACTCTATTGGCAGCTGGGAGGGATGCAGGACAAGGTGCAGTAGTGTTGGAGGTTGTTCCGCCATCACACCTCCAAAATGCTACTACTGGTTGTGACACACCTCTCTCCTCCACCCCCTCCTCTTCTTCTTCCTCCAGTGCTCTGTCCTCGGAACCAGCGGTGCTCCGTAGGCGTACAAGGGGCTATGCAAGTACGCAGGCAAAAAGATGCCATGCCGTGCTTGCGCTGGTGTGTTTGGGGGACAGGAGCCACACTGGGCCAGAGGTTCTGGCAGCTCTGCAGGGGCAGGCCGAGAGGTGGTTGACGCCACGCCAGCTTAAGCCAGGAATGGTCGTTTCTGACAATGGCACCAACCTCCTCTCTGCCCTGCGACAGGGGCAGCTCACCCATGTGCCCGGTATGGCTCACGTCCTCAACCTGGTGGTGCAGCGGTTCTTGGGCAGGTTCCCAGGCTTACAGGATGTCCTGAGGCAGGCCAGGAAAGTCTGTGTGCATTTCCGCCGATCTTATAATGCCAGTGCTCGGCTGACTGAGCTGCAAAAGGAGCTGAACCTGCCCAAGAACCGCCTAATATGTGACATGCCCACCAGGTGGAACTCAACGTTGGCCATGCTGCAGCGACTGCACACGCAGCAGAGGGCCATCAATGAGTACCTTTGCGACTACGGCACCAGGACAGGGTCAGGGGAGCTTGGCTTTTTTTCCCCACACCAGTGGAGCATGATCAGGGATGCATGCACTGTCCTCTCACCATTTGAGGAGGCCACGAGGATGGTGAGCAGTGACAGTGCATGCATCAGTGACACTGTACCTCTTGTCCACCTGTTGGAGCATACGCTGCGTGGGATAATGGACAGGGCACTTGAGGCAGAACAGAGGCAGGAAGAGGAGGACTTCCTTGCCTCTCAAGGCCCCCTTTATCCAGACAGTGTTCCTTCTGTCCCACCCATCACACAGGAAGAGGATGAGGAGGAGGAGGAGGAGGAGGATTGTGTGAGCATGGAGGTGGAGCCTGGCACTCAGCATCAGCAGCAGCAGTCTTTTAGGGATGATGTACAGTCCCAACAAACCAGTGGACTTGTACGTGGCTGGGAGGAGGTGGCTGGCGATCATGTCATCCTCAGTGACCCAGAAGACTCCGGACCGAATGCCTCAGCTAACCTACGCTGCATGGCCTCCCTGATCCTGCAAAGCCTGCGGAAGGATCCTCGTGTTCTTCGGATCAAGGAGAGGGACCATTACTGGCTGGCCACTCTCCTTGATCCACGGTACAAGGGTAAGGTTGCGGACCTTATCTTGCCGTTGCAGAGGGAGCAGAGGATGAGACATCTCAGGGAGGCCTTGCAGAAAGGTCTGTGCAACGCGTTCCCAGAAACTGGGATGTTACAAACTCCTGGTCCTGGACGACGAGTTGCTGAGGCTTCGGTCAGTAGCAGAAGGAGCGGTGGGGAAGGTGGACGTCTGACCGATGCGTTCAGACAATTTTTTAGTCCGCAGCCCCAAGGTATGATCGGTTCCAGCAACCATCGCCAGCGTCTGATATACATGGTGCCGGAATACCTAGGGGCAAGGTCAGACTTGGACACCTTTCCCACCGAAAATCCTCTGGCTTACTGGGTCCTGAGGATGGATCACTGGCCAGAGCTTGCACAGTATGCAATTGAGCTACTGGCCTGTCCTGCATCCAGCGTTCTTTCCGAACGCACATTCAGTGCTGCTGGAGGATTTGTCACCGATCATAGGGTGCGCCTGTCCACCGACTCGGTTGATCGACTGACCTTCATAAAAATGAATCAGTCTTGGATCACCACCAGCTACCAGGCACCTGAAGCGGATATAACGGAATAATTTATAATGTCACATCCCTTCAAGACTGCCTATGCTGATGCTGAGTGACTGTCCTGTTATGTTCACTGACTATCCTCTTCCTCCTCCTCAATGATCCATGCCACCACACCAGTGCCTAAGGCACAATTTTTCAGCCCCTGTATAACAGGGGCGTGTACTTGCAATTTTTTAAAAAATGCTTCGCAACAGGTGTGACTGCTGTGCTCCAAGTACAGTATCTGTGAGGGGTTGCAGTGTTGTGGCACCAGCACCAGTGCCTAAGGCACAATTTTTCAGCCCCTGTTGGGGGTGTAATTACAATTTTTTAGGCAATGCTTTGCAACAGGTCTCATGCTGTGCTCAGAGTACAGTATCTGTGAGGGGTTGCAGTGTTGTGGCACCAGCACCAGTGCCTAAGGCACAATTTTTCAGCCCCTGTATAACAGGGGCACAATTTTTTAAAAAGATGCTTCGCAACAGGTGTGACTGCTGTGCTCCAAGTACAGTATCTGTGAGGGGTTGCAGTGTTGTGGCACCAGCACCAGTTTTTCAGCCCCTGTTGGGCGTGTAATTACAATTTTTAGGCAATGCTTTGCAACAGGTCTCATTGCTGTGCTCAGAGTACAGTATCTGTGAGGGGTTGCAGTGTTGTGGCACCAGCACCAGTGCCTAAGGCACAATTTTTCAGCCCCTGTATAACAGGAGCGTGTAATTACAATTTTTAAAAAGATGCTTCGCAACAGGTGTGACTGCTGTGCTCCAAGTACAGTATCTGTGAGGGGTTGCAGTGTTGTGGCACCAGCACCAGTGCCTAAGGCACAATTTTTCAGCCCCTGTTTGGGGCGTGTAATTACAATTTTTAGGCAATGCTTTGCAACAGGTCTCATTGCTGTGCTATACAGTATCTGTGAGGGGTTGTGGCACCAGCACCAATGCCTAAGGCACAATTTTTCAGCCCCTGTTTAACAGGGGCGTGTAATTACAAATCTTGATCTAATAGTTCACAGCAGGGCCCATTCCTGCGCCCACCAAGAGTAACTATGAGGGCCTACAGTCTTGTGGCAACACCGTCCACCACCACCACCACCGCCAAAGGCCCAATTTTTCTGCCCTGTTCAACAGGTGCATGCAATTACAAATCTTGATCTAATAACTCACAGCAGGGCCCATTCCTGCGCCCACCAAGAGTAACTGTGAGGGCTTACAGTCTTGTGGCAACACCGTCCACCACCACCACCACCACACCAAAGGCCCAATTTTTCAACAGGTGCATGCAAGTACAAATCTTGATCTATTAACTCACAGCAGGGCCATTCCTGTGCCCACCAGTCTTGTGGCTACACCAACATCTATAGCCCCTACTTTCAAACATCCAACTTACAAACTCCTACTTGCAAACGGAAAGAGAAACAGGAAGTGAGAGGAAATCTACACTTGTTAGATTTAATTTGGGAAAAAGGTATCTCCTCTCTACTGATGCAGTCAAAAACATTTTCTTCAAAGACAGCAAATGTTACAGGGGTATAACCCCTCCCTATGTTCTCCAAAAAGCTTAAAAATTGATTTTTTGGGATGGAGCTACACTTTATAATGTACCTGTTCAGATGCAGGGAAATTTTTCCTTACAGTATGGGGTAGCCATGCCATTTGTCTCAAGGATTTTCAGCCATATGGCGGCCAGAACAAGACATGACATTAAAGCCGCAAGTGGCTTCTTTTTTTCCTTTACAAATTCATTTTGTGCAAGGACAGTTCGAAACACGGGAAACACATGCCACTTCACAGGCTGGGGTACTTTTTTTTTTTCACTTTCATCATTAAAATGACTGCTCCCGAAAAAACGTTAGTTTTTAAAAGTTCTTTTTGCATTGATATATGTCCCCTGGGGCAGGACCCGGGTCCCCAAACCCCTCCGATGCTAAGACCTTTTTTCCGTTTTCAGTGACAATCCCACCAGTCACTCACTGATGCAGCAACATTTCTTCGCTTAGCAACACCACCAATGCAGGGACAATTTTTTTTTCCATTCAGTGACTTTGCCAAGGCTGGGGTATTTTATTTCCTTCTAGTGACCCCTCCGATGCTAAGACCTTTTTTCCTTTCAGTGACACCACCAATACAGGGAATTTTTTTCCTTTGCCACTGTTAGCCCCATATTTGTACACACATTTAAAACCACTGTTTAGTGTCACTTTAAGGGCCCTAATGGTAGAGGTACAATAGTTATCCACATATAGATGGCGACCTTGGCTCAGCAGATGGAGAAATTATTTGGCAAAATAATTTTTCCACTCACTGACTGACTGACTTTTCAGGGCACTTCCTTGCACATTACTCTTCTACAATCATCCATTATGCCACGTACACACAACCAGTTTTCCCTGTCAGAATAAACTCCAAAGGTTTTTCCGACAGAGTTACGACGGAGTTCCACTGAAACTGTCTTGCCCACACATGATCACGCCAAAGTCCGACGGTCTAGAACGCGGTGACGTACAACACGTACGACGTGACTAGAAAAAGGAAGTTCAATAGCCAGTAGCCAATAGCTGCCGTCTCATACTTGCTTCAGAGCATGCATCGGTTTTGGTCCGTCGGAACAGCATAGAGACGAGCGGTTTTCCCGATAGGAATTGATTCCGTCGGAAAGATTTAAAACATGTTATATTTCTAGGTCCGTCAGAATTTTCAAAAAAAAAAAAAAAAGGATGAGGTCCACACACGATCAGAATATCCGATGAAAAGATTCCGTCTGACTTTTTCTGCCGGAAAGTCCAACCGTGTGTACACGGTATTACTTATCTTGGGTATGCCCCCTTTTTTGGCATACTGACCAGCTGACCAGGGCACACCTCAGGTCTGTGTTATGTTGTGAGTCTTGTGGCGTCTTTATGTGGTTCCATGTCTGTCTCGGTTGAAGTACTCCAACCATAAATATGGTTTAACCTGTGCAGCTTTACCATTATTTGTAAAAACTTTCATGTCATAGATTTGTCACATTTGACTTTAACCGCTAAATAAATCAAAACTATTAAAGTGGAAGTAAACCCCCCTATCGTTTTCAGTCAAGGAAGCTGCCATCTTTGCCTCTGTTTAATCTTCAACTGCCACAGTGCTGCACATGTGATCCGTTATGACACCAGCCATTGGATGGTTTGACTGTTAAATCGATGGGTTTACTTCCGCTTTAAGTCATGTAAAAAATATCAACAGTAAATAAAGCATAGCTAAACCAAAAAATAGGAACGGTAATATGTTACAGCTGGGTAGTCCCTAGATGTATCGGCTGCATTCGTTTTTTCTCAGCTTTATTTTTACCTGTGCTTCTTCCATTAACACACTTCCTGTTTCTAGGGAGACTGTGCTTTCTCATCCTACTGTATCAGGAAAATAGAACCAGGAGAGGACTACTCCCTCTTTTCCTTTTCATTATATAGAGGGGTCACGGATAGCCTAGAACAATGTAACTGAAAACAGTCAGGCAGAAAGCACAGGGAGTTATAGTTTTACCAGCTCACAAGATTTCTGGTAAGATCAACAAGTATGTTTTTTTTTGTTTTTTTTTTGCATTTGTCATACAGAGGTAGCAAAATTCCTTGGTATTTGGTATATTTAAAGTGACATTAAAAAGGTTCTTTTTTTTTTTTTCAATAAAACATTTTATACTTACCTGCTCTGTGCAATGGTTATGCACAGAGCAGACCTGATCCTCCTCTTCTTGTGTCCCCTGCTGGTGCCCCCATAGCAAGCTGCTTGCTATGGGGGCACCCAACAGGCTTGCTTCTGAGCCGCTGCTCTGTGTGTCAATTCATACACAGAGCATGGCTCCACCCTGCCCCCACTCTCTCCTAATTGTCTCACTAGCTGTGATTGACAGTAGTGGGAGCCAATGGTTACTTCTGCTGTCTAAGGCAATAAGGAGGGAGAGACCCAGGAGAGTGGAGGCTTTTGTGCACATCGCTAGATCAAGATGGGGTTCAGGTAAGTATTGGGGGTGCTGGGGGCACTGCTGCACACAGAAGATTTTTTACCTTCATGCATGGAACGCATCAAGGTAAAAAAAACCTTGAGCCTTTACAAACACTTTAACAGAGCAAAAGGGACCAAATAAGAGAAGTTCATTGTTAAGGTTTACATTCCCTGTAATGTAACTACAGAAAAGTCACAGCACTGCTGCTATTAACCACAAACTGGATACAATAATAAGAGCACTATTGCAACACTACGGGAAACGGAAAACGAGATACAAGTAACAAGACAGTTGAAAAATCTTAACAGTTCAAAAATAAACACATTTGCAAGTGTAAAAGGTATTTGCAGATGTCTTTCCTGTGTTCGAACGCAGAGTGATTAATTTATGTGTTCTAGTGATTGGATTAGATTTATATGTTTTAAAATTGAAGCCTATGTACCCTAGTGCATTGTGGTCACGCACGCACATTCAGCAGGTGGTACTGTAAGTTAAACCTCTGTTGCATTTAGCAGCTTACAATATATAAGCACTGAACATATGCAGAAAGATGGAGCCAGAAACACTGTAATTTGTATGCGTATTTATTGACTACATAAGAGTGAAAATAAAACAAAGATTCTGACGCGTTTCAGTGAGAGCCTTAGTCGTAGCACATTTAAAACTGGAATGGTAAACAATTTAGAACTATACAAATTCCACCCAAGAAAAAATGTGCATAATTGATTTGTGTAGTTGCTCAATTAAACAGTTCATACAAAAGGCAGGCAGAACAATGAATCAAATAAGAACTGAATCAAAAACATAATTTTAAATGCAGTATACAAAGTAATGTTATTGTACACAAAACAACCATATGGAAAAAAATATTTACTAATCCTAGTGCATAAGAGCCTGGACGTGCATCCTACCTATTGTAATTTACATTCAATTACATATATCACATTCTAGGTGCTGCAATTGATCAAATCGCTGATAGGAAACTCTTTACCATTGTGACATTAAATAATAGATTTATGATTCCTACCATGCTTGTCACAATAGCGGCAGGTGTTTAACCTGTAGCTATAGGTACCAGTAACACTAAGCCAGTTTTTAGATAGAGTGGGTGATTTGTGCAAGCTGGGGGACAGTGAATTACCTAGGGTAAAAGCACAGCGACTGGAAAAATTGCAGCCATGGGAAAGGACTGTGATGAGGTCTTTATCTCCATATAAGACAGGGGATACTTTCTAATTATATGTTTAACCACTTCGGCCCTGGAAGATTTGGCTGCTGAATGACCGGGCCATTTTCTGCGATTCGGCACTGCGTCGCTTTAACTGACAATTGCGCGGTCATGCGGTGCTGCACCCAAACAAAATTTACTTCCTTTTTTCCCCACTAATAGAGGTTTCTTTTGGTAGTATTTGGTCATCTTTTTGCGGTTTTAATTTTTTGCGCTATAAACAAAAAAAGAGCGACAATTTTGAAAAAAACACAATATTTTGTACTTTTTGCTATAATAAATATCCCCATTTTTTTTTTTAAAAAAAAAAGCTATTTTTTTTCTCAGTTTAGGCCGATATGTATTCTTCTCCTTTTTTTTAGTAATAAAAATCACAATAAGCGTATATTGTTTGGTTTGCGCAAAAGTTATAGCGTCTACAAAATAGGGGATAGATTTATCGGGCATGTGCGCGTGTATAGCTACGACGGCTCGCGGGATTGTGACTACCTGCCGCAGTATAATGACGGCGGTTGGTTGGCAAACAGTTAATCTTATTGAACTCCCTGGAAAAAGTAGTTACAAACGTGACAGGATGATTGCACGTCATTGTTCCTACTGTTAGGGGACCTTTTCTTATTGTGAATGAGGCTTTTTTTGTCCCTATTTGTGGCAATACCAATAGCTCTTTCTACATGCCCGTCTTGGTATCCCCAGTCTTTAAGCCGCAGGGTGATGGTATAACATTCCTCATTAAGGCTGGGTTCACACTGCAGTGGCTCACAGCAGGAGTCCGGTACATCCCCATTTTTGGCTGAATTCAGACCTGAAACGGACCAAGAGACGTACAGGACTCCTGTGCAATTCGCACCGGAGCTGCTGCGGAGATGTGTGAACCGACTCCATAATGGGCTGGTCACAATCTCCTGCTATGCGAATTGGATGCGGGGAAACCCGCATCCAATTCACAATAGTGTGAACCCAGCCTAAAACTGGCAATATTATTATTATTATTATACAGGATTTATATAGTGCCAGCAGTTTGAGCAGCACTTTAAAACATCAGGGCAGACAGTACAGTTACAAAACAATTCAATACAGGAGGAATAAGAGGGCCCTGCTCGTTAGAGCTTACAATCTAGGAGTAGTTGAGCAATTGCGCCTGGCCCTAATAGTTTCTCTAACCAGAATGGAACGGATCATGTAGGAAGGGTAGCAACTTGAAGCTAGGAGTAAGGAATTGCCTGCACAAGGTTTGCAGAAGGTCCATATGTCTATATTGCCTGTGCTCTGATTGTCACTGAGTGTAATATCAATTTTTTTTATTCTAGCTCTATTGCTTTCATAGGAGAATTCAAGATTAAGATTGTTATGATTCAAATATGAAACAAAGGAAATCAAAGCAGAGTCTGTATGGTTCCAAATTTGGATCAAATCATCTATATACCTCCTATGTCATTGATATGGGGTGTATATAAATTACGCTGAAAAAAAAGGAATACTTCCTCCCACCAGCCCATGGAAAGATTGGCTAGTGATGGGGGAAATGTGGCTCCCATGGAAGCGCCACAGCATTGTACATAAAAAAACCTAATCAAAAATGAAGTAATTATGTTCTAATAAGAAAGTCACTGCCAAAATAATAAATTCCCTTAGAGGGAGTCATATGTGCTGTAGTGGAAAAGGTGGAATCTAAGTGCATCCAGAGCCAAGAAGTAGGGAATGCAGGAATATAAAGATTTCACATCCAAAGTGACCCAAGAAAAAGAATCCTGCCAGTGAATGTTGCTAGCATGCTCAAAATAGAAGCTGTATCTTTAACATATCCTGGTGGTTGTAAGTACTGGTCCACTTATTCACGTAACTTTTCTAAAAGGAAGCCTATGCCTGCAACTATCAGGCGACATTTAGTGGGAATGTCATCTTTGTGGATTTTAGGTAGGTGATGAAGAAACTGTATTTTTGGATAGTCCATAAGGAAATACTCTGCCACTTTCTTAGTTAAAACCCCCATTTCTTGTCCGGTGTCCAAAATGTGTATGAGTTTATGTTTGAAAACTAAGGATGGGCCCGGTGCTCGATGTGAACCCATGTTCGCATCGAGCACCGGGTGTTCGCTCGCTCGGCGAGCCCAGAACTATTTTGGCCGCTCGCATCACATTCGTGTGATGCGAGCGGCCCCGCAATGCATTGCGGCCGGAGCGGCCGGCGCAGTGCATTGCTGGCTGATGATTGGCCAAGCATGCACTGTGACCCCGCATGCTTGGCCAATCACAGCGCCGGAAACTCGGAGAGCCATAATTGGCTACAGGCAGGACGCCTGTAGCCAATTACAGGTCAGGGGCTTTAGTACACGCCCCCTCATTTAAAAGACCGCCACGCCGTCGGCGCCGGTCACATGCGTTCCGGCTTTAGGAGAGTGCAGGCTGATTCTGTGTCACTCTTTGCTAGATTCATTTAGAAAGATTTGCTCTACTTTGCTAAACCATTGCTACCTGTCATTGATCGTCCATTGCTGCTGCTGGTTAGTGTGTTTTTAGCTGCTGCTGGGGGTTAGTCTGGTGCATGTCTTACTGTTAGTACAGTATTTCAGTAGTACCAACCGCAGTGCTGTTAGTACAGCACTGCACCCCAAAAGCACCCATAGGGCTTGTAGTGTGTTCGTGGCAGGCACTGGCAGCAAACAGAGCTCCTATATTTTGTTCCCAGAAGCACCTATAGGACTTGTAGTGTGTTAGTGGCAGGCACTGGCAGCAAACAGAGATCCTATATTTTGTTCCCAGAAGCACCTATAGGACTTGTAGTGTGTTCGTGGCAGGCACTGGCAGCAAACAGAGCTCCTATATTTTGTTCCCAGAAGCACCTATAGGACTTGAAGTGTGTTAGTCCCATCACACAGAGCTATATTTTCTTCCCAGAAGCACCTATAGGACTTGTAGTGTGTTAGTCCCATCACACAGAGCTCCTATATTTTGTTCCCAGAAGCACCTATAGGACTTGAAGTGTGTTAGTCCCATCACACAGAGCTATATTTTCTTCCCAGAAGCACCTATAGGATTTGTAGTGTGTTAGTCCCATCACACAGAGCTCCTATATTTTGTTCCCAGAAGCACCTATAGGACTTGAAGTGTGTTAATCCCATCACACAGAGCTATATTTTCTTCCCAGAAGCACCTATAGGACTTGAAGTGTGTTAGTCCCATCACACAGAGCTATATTTTCTTCCCAGAAGCACCTATAGGACTTGTAGTGTGTTAGTCCCATCACACAGAGCTCCTATATTTTGTTCCCAGAAGCACCTATAGGACTTGAAGTGTGTTAGTCCCATCACACAGAGCTATATTTTCTTCCCAGAAGCACCTATAGGACTTGTAGTGTGTTAGTCCCATCACACAGAGCTCCTATATTTTGTTCCCAGAAGCACCTATAGGACTTGAAGTGTGTTAGTCCCATCACACAGAGCTATATTTTCTTCCCAGAAGCACCTATAGGACTTGAAGTGTGTTAGTCCCATCACACAGAGCTATATTTTCTTCCCAGAAGCACCTATAGGACTTGAAGTGTGTTAGTCCCATCACACAGAGCTATATTTTCTTCCCAGAAGCACCTATAGGACTTGTAGTGTGTTAGTCCCATCACACAGAGCTCCTATATTTTGTTCCCAGAAGCACCTATAGGACTTGAAGTGTGTTAGTCCCATCACACAGAGCTATATTTTCTTCCCAGAAGCACCTATAGGACTTGAAGTGTGTTAGTCCCATCACACAGAGCTATATTTTCTTCCCAGAAGCACCTATAGGACTTGTAGTGTGTTGGTCCCATCACACAGAGCTCCTATATTTTGTTCCCAGAAGCACCTATAGGACTTGAAGTGTGTTAGTCCCATCACACAGAGCTATATTTTCTTCCCAGAAGCACCTATAGGACTTGTAGTGTGTTAGTCCCATCACACAGAGCTCCTATATTTTGTTCCCAGAAGCACCTATAGGACTTGTAGTGTGTTAGTCCCATCACACAGAGCTATATTTTCTTCCCAGAAGCACCTATAGGACTTGAAGTGTGTTAGTCCCATCACACAGAGCTATATTTTCTTCCCAGAAGCACCTATAGGACTTGTAGTGTGTTAGTCCCATCACACAGAGCTCCTATATTTTGTTCCCAGAAGCACCTATAGGACTTGAAGTGTGTTAGTCCCATCACACAGAGCTATATTTTCTTCCCAGAAGCACCTATAGGACTTGTAGTGTGTTAGTCCCATCACACAGAGCTCCTATATTTTGTTCATAGAGGCACCTATAGGACTTGAAGTGTGTTAGTCCCATCACACAGAGCTATATTTTCTTCCCAGAAGCACCTATAGGACTTGTAGTGTGTTAGTCCCATCACACAGAGCTCCTATATTTTGTTCCCAGAAGCACCTATAGGACTTGAAGTGTGTTAGTCCCATCACACAGAGCTATATTTTCTTCCCAGAAGCACCTATAGGACTTGAAGTGTGTTAGTCCCATCACACAGAGCTATATTTCTTCCCAGAAGCACCTATAGGACTTGAAGTGTGTTAGTCCCATCACACATAGCTATATTTTCTTCCCAGAAGCACCTATAGGACTTGAAGTGTGTTAGTCCCATCACACAGAGCTATATTTTCTTCCCAGAAGCACCTATAGGACTTGTAGTGTGTTAGTCCCATCACACAGAGCTCCTATATTTTGTTCCTAGAAGCACCTATAGGACTTGAAGTGTGTTAGTCCCATCACACAGAGCTATATTTTCTTCCCAGAAGCACCTATAGGACTTGTAGTGTGTTAGTCCCATCACACAGAGCTCCTATATTTTGTTCCCAGAAGCACCTATAGGACTTGAAGTGTGTTAGTCCCATCACACAGAGCTATATTTTCTTCCCAGAAGCACCTATAGGACTTGTAGTGTGTTAGTCCCATCACACAGAGCTCCTATATTTTGTTCCCAGAAGCACCTATAGGACTTGAAGTGTGTTAGTCCCATCACACAGAGCTATGTTTTCTTCCCAGAAGCACCTATAGGACTTGAAGTGTGTTAGTCCCATCACACAGAGCTATATTTTCTTCCCAGAAGCACCTATAGGACTTGAAGTGTGTTAGTCCCATCACACAGAGCTATATTTTCTTCCCAGAAGCACCTATAGGACTTGAAGTGTGTTAGTCTCATCACACAGAGCTATATTTTCTTCCCAGAAGCACCTATAGGACTTGTAGTGTGTTAGTCCCATCACACAGAGCTCCTATATTTTGTTCCCAGAGGCACCTATAGGACTTGAAGTGTGTTAGTCCCATCACACAGAGCTATATTTTCTTCCCAGAAGCACCTATAGGACTTGAAGTGTGTTAGTCCCATCACACAGAGCTATATTTTCTTCCCAGAAGCACCTATAGGACTTGTAGTGTGTTAGTCCCATCACACAGAGCTCCCTATATTTTGTTCCCAGAAGCACACTATAGGACTTGAAGTGTGTTAGTCCCATCACACAGAGCTATATTTTCTTCCCAGAAGCACCTATAGGACTTGTAGTGTGTTAGTCCCATCACACAGAGCTCCTATATTTTGTTCCCAGAGCACCTATAGGACTTGAAGTGTGTTAGTCCCATCACACAGAGCTATATTTTCTTCCCAGAAGCACCTATAGGACTTGTAGTGTGTTAGTCCCATCACACAGAGCTCCTATATTTTGTTCCCAGAAGCACCTATAGGACTTGAAGTGTGTTAGTCCCATCACACAGAGCTATATTTTCTTCCCAGAAGCACCTATAGGACTTGTAGTGTGTTAGTCCCATCACACAGAGCTCCTATATTTTGTTCCCAGAAGCACCTATAGGACTTGAAGTGTGTTAGTCCCCATCACACAGAGCTATATTTTTCTTCCCAGAAGCACCTATAGGACTTGAAGTGTGTTAGTCCCATCACACAGAGCTATATTTTCTTCCCAGAAGCACCTATAGGACTTGAAGTGTGTTAGTCCCATCACACAGAGCTATATTTTCTTCCCAGAAGCACCTATAGGACTTGAAGTGTGTTAGTCCCATCACACAGAGCTATATTTTCTTCCCAGAAGCACCTATAGGACTTGTAGTGTGTTAGTCCCATCACACAGAGCTCCTATATTTTGTTCCCAGAAGCACCTATAGGACTTGAAGTGTGTTAGTCCCATCACACAGAGCTATATTTTCTTCCCAGAAGCACCTATAGGACTTGTAGTGTGTTAGTCCCATCACACAGAGCTCCTATATTTTGTTCCCAGAAGCACCTATAGGACTTGAAGTGTGTTAGTCCCATCACACAGAGCTATATTTTCTTCCAGAAGCACCTATAGGACTTGAAGTGTGTTAGTCCCATCACACAGAGCTATATTTTCTTCCCAGAAGCACCTATAGGAATTGAAGTGTGTTAGTCCCATCACACAGAGCTATATTTTCTTCCCAGAAGCACCTATAGGACTTGAAGTGTGTTAGTCCCATCACACAGAGCTATATTTTCTTCCCAGAAGCACCTATAGGACTTGTAGTGTGTTAGTCCCATCACACAGAGCTATATTTTCTTCCCAGAAGCACCTATAGGACTTGTAGTGTGTTAGTCCCATCACACAGAGCTCCTATATTTTCTTCCCAGAAGCACCTATAGGACTTGAAGTGTGTTAGTCCCATCACACAGAGCTATATTTTTTCTTCCCAGAAGCACCTATAGGACTTGTAGTGTGTTAGTCCCATCACACAGAGCTATATTTTCTTCCCAGAAGCACCTATAGGACTTGAAGTGTGTTAGTCCCATCACACAGAGCTATATTTTCTTCCCAGAAGCACCTATAGGACTTGAAGTGTGTTAGTCCCATCACACAGAGCTATATTTTCTTCCCAGAAGCACCTATAGGACTTGAAGTGTGTTAGTCCCATCACACAGAGCTATATTTTCTTCCCAGAAGCACCTATAGGACTTGAAGTGTGTTAGTCCCATCACACAGAGCTATATTTTCTTCCCAGAAGCACCTATAGGACTTGTAGTGTGTTAGTCCCATCACACAGAGCTCCTATATTGTGTTCCCAGAAGCACCTATAGGACTTGAAGTGTGTTAGTCCCATCACACAGAGCTATATTTTCTTCCCAGAAGCACCTATAGGACTTGTAGTGTGTTAGTCCCATCACACAGAGCTCCTATATTTTGTTCCCAGAAGCACCTATAGGACTTGAAGTGTGTTAGTCCCATCACACAGAGCTATATTTTCTTCCCAGAAGCACCTATAGGACTTGAAGTGTGTTAGTCCCATCACACAGAGCTATATTTTCTTCCCAGAAGCACCTATAGGACTTGAAGTGTGTGTTAGTCCCATCACACAGAGCTATATTTTCTTCCCAGAAGCACCTATAGGACTTGAAGTGTGTTAGTCCCATCACACAGAGCTATATTTTCTTCCCAGAAGCACCTATAGGACTTGTAGTGTGTTAGTCCCATCACACAGAGCTCCTATATTTTGTTCCCAGAAGCACCTATAGGACTTGAAGTGTGTTAGTCCCATCACACAGAGCTATATTTTTCTTCCCAGAAGCACCTATAGGACTTGTAGTGTGTTAGTCCCATCACACAGAGCTATATTTTCTTCCCAGAAGCACCTATAGGACTTGAAGTGTGTTAGTCCCATCACACAGAGCTATATTTTCTTCCCAGAAGCACCTATAGGACTTGAAGTGTGTTAGTCCCATCACACAGAGCTATATTTTCTTCCCAGAAGCACCTATAGGACTTGAAGTGTGTTAGTCCCATCACACAGAGCTATATTTTCTTCCCAGAAGCACCTATAGGACTTGAAGTGTGTTAGTCCCATCACACAGAGCTATATTTTCTTCCCAGAAGCACCTATAGGACTTGTAGTGTGTTAGTCCCATCACACAGAGCTCCTATATTGTGTTCCCAGAAGCACCTATAGGACTTGAAGTGTGTTAGTCCCATCACACAGAGCTATATTTTCTTCCCAGAAGCACCTATAGGACTTGTAGTGTGTTAGTCCCATCACACAGAGCTCCTATATTTTGTTCCCAGAAGCACCTATAGGACTTGAAGTGTGTTAGTCCCATCACACAGAGCTATATTTTTCTTCCCAGAAGCACCTATAGGACTTGAAGTGTGTTAGTCCCATCACACAGAGCTATATTTTCTTCCCAGAAGCACCTATAGGACTTGAAGTGTGTTAGTCCCATCACACAGAGCTATATTTTCTTCCCAGAAGCACCTATAGGACTTGTAGTGTGTTAGTCCCATCACACAGAGCTCCTATATTTTCTTCTCAGCAGCACCCACAGGACTTCTAGTGTGTTAGTGGCATCACACAGAGCTCCTATATTTTCTTTGCAGAAGCACCCATAGGACTTCTAGTGTGTTAGTGGCATCACACAGAGCTCCTATATTTGCTTCTCAGCAGCCCCCCCAGGACTTCTAGTGTGTTAGTGGCATCACACAGAGCTCCTATATTTTCTTTGCAGAAGCACCCATAGGACTTCTAGTGTGTTAGTGGCATCACACAGAGCTCCTATATTTTCTTTGCAGAAGCACCCATAGGACTTCTAGTGTGTTAGTGGCATCACACAGAGCTCCTATATTTTTCTTTGCAGAAGCACCCATAGGACTTCTAGTGTGTTAGTGGCATCACACAGAGCTCCTATATTTTCTTTGCAGAAGCACCCATAGGACTTCTAGTGTGTTAGTGGCATCACACAGAGCTCCTATATTTTCTTTGCAGAAGCACCCATAGGACTTCTAGTGTGTTAGTGGCATCACACAGAGCTCCTATATTTTCTTCTCAGCAGCACCCACAGGACTTCTAGTGTGTTAGTGGCATCACACAGAGCTCCTATATTTTCTTTGCAGAAGCACCCATAGGACTTCTAGTGTGTTAGTGGCATCACACAGAGCTCCTATATTTTCTTTGCAGAAGCACCCATAGGACTTCTAGTGTGTTAGTGGCATCACACAGAGCTCCTATATTTTCTTTGCAGAAGCACCCATAGGACTTCTAGTGTGTTAGTGGCATCACACAGAGCTCCTATATTTTCTTTGCAGAAGCACCCATAGGACTTCTAGTGTGTTAGTGGCATCACACAGAGCTCCTATATTTTCTTCTCAGCAGCACCCACAGGACTTCTAGTGTGTTAGTGGCATCACACAGAGCTCCTATATTTTCTTTGCAGAAGCACCCATAGGACTTCTAGTGTGTTAGTGGCATCACACAGAGCTCCTATATTTTCTTCTCAGCAGCACCCACAGGACTTCTAGTGTGTTAGTGGCATCACACAGAGCTCCTATATTTTCTTTGCAGAAGCACCCATAGGACTTCTAGTGTGTTAGTGGCATCACACAGAGCTCCTATATTTTCTTTGCAGAAGCACCCATAGGACTTCTAGTGTGTTAGTGGCATCACACAGAGCTCCTATATTTTCTTTGCAGAAGCACCCATAGGACTTCTAGTGTGTTAGTGGCATCACACAGAGCTCCTATATTTTCTTCTCAGCAGCACCCACAGGACTTCTAGTGTGTTAGTGGCATCACACAGAGCTCCTATATTTTCTTTGCAGAAGCACCCATAGGACTTCTAGTGTGTTAGTGGCATCACACAGAGCTCCTATATTTTCTTCTCAGCAGCACCCACAGGACTTCTAGTGTGTTAGTGGCATCACACAGAGCTCCTATATTTTCTTTGCAGAAGCACCTATAGGACTTCTAGTGTGTTAGTGGCATCACACAGAGCTCCTATATTTTCTTCTCAGCAGCACCCACAGGACTACCGACTACAATGGCTGGAAGACCGCCAAGGGGAGGCAGAGCGTGCAGAGCCAAGAACACAGGGCAGGCAGGCTCTGTTTCTAGTGGACGTGGCCGTGGCCGTGGACGTGGTCGTGCATCGTCATCAGCACGTGGCCATGGGACACGCGCGTCTTTGTTTTCGGCAGCTGGACATGTGGAGCTGCATCATGCTGAAGGCTTGGTGAAATGGATGACCAAGCCCTCCTCATCCTCCTCATCCTCTCTCACCCAGGCTCAGGGTACTGGCAGAGCAGCTGCCAACGCGTACTCAATGGCATCATCAGCCACCCCTTCCCTAGACCCACCATGTCCTCCTGAGGAGTCCCCCGAAACTCTTTGAGCACAGTGTTGGGTACATGCTCCAGGAGGATGCCCAACGATTCGAAGGCTCGGATGATGATACCCAGCTTGAGGAAGTCAGTAGTGTGCGCGCAGAGAGAGGGGATGCTGAAGGACAGTAATCTGGCAGTACTGTTCCACCAGCTGCAGCTTACTGCCAGGTTTGCTCTAGTGGTGATGAGGTCACTGACTCCACATGGGTGCCTGAAGGGAGAGAGGATGAGGAGGAGGACGAGGAGGAGGAGGATGCGGCGTCACATGTCCAACGAGGCAGGATCCCCCCTGGAGGCCAGCTAGAGGCCAGCACAGCAACTGTACAACACCGCAGAGCTCCGCCTGTGCAGGGCGCTGCCTCTGCACGTTATCAGAAAAGTTCTTTGGTGTGGGCCTTTTTTGAGACGAGTGCATCAGATCGCACCACTGCTATTTGCAATATTTGTCTCAAGCGTATCTCGCGTGGCCAAAACATCAGCCGCTTGGGCACCACAAGCATGAGCAGACATATGTCGACCTGCCATGCAGCTCGTTGGCAGGCACACATAAAAGACCCACACCAAAGAACTAAGCGGACCTCTCCTTGCTCCTCATCAGCTGGGATCTCCATCCCCACTACACCTTCAGTCCTCTCTGAAAGCTGCTGTGAGAGGACTGAAGGTGTAGAATTAGGTGTGTCACAACCAAGTACTTGCAGTACACCGACGTCCGATTGTAGCAGGCAAATTTCCCTGCCCCAGCTGCTGGACCGTCGAAAGAAGTACACTCCCAGCCATCCACATGCCCAGCGGTTGAATGCTAGCTTGGCTAAATTGCTAGCACTTCAACTGCTGCCTTTTCAGTTGGTAGACTCGGCCCCCTTCCGTGAGTTTGTTCAATGTGCGGTTCCTCAGTGGCAGGTTCCCAAACGCCACTTTTTCTCACGGAAGGCGATTCCGTCTCTCTACCGGCATGTGGAAGGCAATGTCCATGCCTCGCTGGACAGGGCGGTCAGCGGTAAGGTGCATATTACCGCTGACTCATGGTCCAGCAGGCATGGACAGGGACGTTACCTTTCTTTCACGGCCCATTGGGTCACTCTATTGGCAGCTGGGAGGGATGCAGGACAAGGTGCAGTAGTGTTGGAGGTTGTTCCGCCACCACGCCTCCAAAACGCTACTACTGCTACTGGTTGTGACACACCTCTCTCCTCCACCCCCTCCTCTTCTTCTTCCTCCAGTGCTCTGTCCTCGGAACCAGCGGTGCTCCGTAGGCGTACAAGGGGCTACGCAAGTACGCAGGCAAAAAGATGCCATGCCGTGCTTGCGCTGGTGTGTTTGGGGGACAGGAGCCACACTGGGCCAGAGGTTCTGGCAGCTCTGCAGGGGCAGGCCGAGAGGTGGTTGACGCCACGTCAGCTTAAGCCAGGAATGGTCGTTTCTGACAATGGCACCAACCTCCTCTCCACCCTGCGACAGGGGCAGCTCACCCATGTGCCCTGTATGGCTCACGTCCTCAACCTGGTGGTGCAGCAGTTCTTAGGCAGGTTCCCAGGCTTACAGGATGTCCTGAGGCAGGCCAGGAAAGTCTGTGTGCATTTCCGCCGATCTTATAATGCCAGTGCTCGGCTGACTGAGCTGCAAAAGGAGCTGAACCTGCCCAAGAACCGCCTAATATGTGACATGCCCACCAGGTGGAACTCAACGTTGGCCATGCTGCAGCGACTGCACACGCAGCAGAGGGCCATCAATGAGTACCTTTGCGACTACGGCACCAGGACAGGGTCAGGGGAGCTTGGTTTTTTTTCCCCACGTCAGTGGAGCATGATCAGGGATGCATGCACTGTCCTCTCACCATTTGAGGAGGCCACGAGGATGGTGAGCAGTGACAGTGCATGCATCAGTGACACTGTACCTCTTGTCCACCTGTTGGAGCATACGCTGCGTGGGATAATGGACAGGGCACTTGAGGCAGAACAGAGGCAGGAAGAGGAGGACTTCCTTGCCTCTCAAGGCCCCCTTTATCCGGACAGTGTTCCTTCTGTCCCACCCATCACACAGGAAGAGGATGAGGAGGAGGAGGAGGAGGAGGAGGATTGTGTGAGCATGGAGGTGGAGCCTGGCACTCAGCATCAGCAGCAGCAGTCTTTTAGGGATGATGTACAGTCCCAACAAACCAGTGGACTTGTACGTGGCTGGGAGGAGGTGGCTGGCGATCATGTCATCCTCAGTGACCCAGAAGACTCCGGACCGAATGCCTCAGCTAACCTACGCTGCATGGCCTCCCTGATCCTGCAAAGCCTGCGGAAGGATCCTCGTGTTCTTCGGATCAAGGAGAGGGACCATTACTGGCTGGCCACTCTCCTTGATCCACGGTACAAGGGTAAGGTTGCGGACCTTATCTTGCCGTCGCAGAGGGAGCAGAGGATGAGACATCTCAGGGAGGCCTTGCAGAAAGGTCTGTGCAACGCGTTCCCAGAAACGGGGAGGTTACAAACTCCTGGTCCTGGGCGACGAGTTGCTGAGGCTTCGGTCAGTAGCAGAAGGAGCGGTGGGGAAGGTGGACGTCTGACCGATGCGTTCAGACAATTTTTTAGTCCGCAGCCCCAAGGTATGATCGGTTCCAGCAACCATCGCCAGCGTCTGATATACATGGTGCAGGAATACCTTGGGGCAAGGTCAGACTTGGACACCTTTCCCACCGAAAATCCTCTGGCTTACTGGGTCCTGAGGATGGATCACTGGCCAGAGCTTGCACAGTATGCAATTGTCCTGCCTCCAGCGTTCTTTCCGAACGCACATTCAGTGCTGCTGGAGGATTTGTCACCGATCATAGGGTGCGCCTGTCCACCGACTCGGTTGATCGACTGACCTTCATCAAAATGAATCAGTCTTGGATCACCACCAGCTACCAGGCACCTGAAGCGGATATAACGGAATAATTTATAATGTCACATCCCTTCAAGACTGCCTATGCTGATGCTGAGTGACTGTCCTCTTATGTTCACTGACTATCCTCTTCCTCCTCCTCAATGATCCATGCCACCACACCAGTGCCTAAGGCACAATTTTTCAGCCCCTGTATAACAGGGGCGTGTACTTACAATTTTTTAAAAAAATGCTTCGCAACACGTGTGACTGCTGTGCTCCAAGTACAGTATCTGTGAGGGGTTGCAGTGTTGTGGCACCAGCACCAGTGCCTAAGGCACAATTTTTCAGCCCCTGTTTAACAGGGGCGTGTACTTACAATTTTTTTTAAAAAATGCTTCGCAACACGTGTGACTGCTGTGCTCCAAGTACAGTATCTGTGAGGGGTTGCAGTGTTGTGGCACCAGCACCAGTGCCTAAGGCACAATTTTTCAGCCCCTGTTTAACAGGGGCGTGTACTTACAATTTTTTAAAAAAAAATGCTTCGCAACACGTGTGACTGCTGTGCTCCAAGTACAGTATCTGTGAGGGGTTGCAGTGTTGTGGCACCAGCACCAGTGCCTAAGGCACAATTTTTCAGCCCCTGTTTAACAGGGGCGTGTACTTACAATTTTTAAAAAAAATGCTTCGCAACACGTGTGACTGCTGTGCTCCAAGTACAGTATCTGTGAGGGGTTGCAGTGTTGTGGCACCAGCACCAGTGCCTAAGGCACAATTTTTCAGCCCCTGTTTAACAGGGGCGTGTACTTACAATTTTTTAAAAAAATGCTTCGCAACACGTGTGACTGCTGTGCTCCAAGTACAGTATCTGTGAGGGGTTGCAGTGTTGTGGCACCAGCACCAGTGCTTAAGGCACAATTTTTCAGCCCCTGTTTAACAGGGGCGTGTACTTACAATTTTTTTTAAAAATGCTTCGCAACACGTGTGACTGCTGTGCTCCAAGTACAGTATCTGTGAGGGGTTGCAGTGTTGTGGCACCAGCACCAGTGCCTAAGGCACAATTTTTCAGCCCCTGTTTAACAGGGGCGTGTAATTACAAATCTTGATCTAATAGTTCACAGCAGGGCCCATTCCTGCGCCCACCAAGAGTAACTATGAGGGCCTACAGTCTTGTGGCAACACCGTCCACCACCACCGCCAAAGGCCCAATTTTTCTGCCCTGTTCATCAGGTGCTTGCAATTACAAATCTTGATCTAATAACTCACAGCAGGGCCCATTCCTGCGCCCACCAAGAGTAACTGTGAGAGCTTACAGTCTTGTGGCAACACCGTCCACCACCACCACCACCACCACCACCACCAAAGGCCCAATTTTTCTGCCCTGTTCAACAGGTGCATGCAATTACAAATCTTGATCTAATAACTCACAGCAGGGCCCATTCCTGCGCCCACCAAGAGTAACTGTGAGAGCTTACAGTCTTGTGGCAACACCGTCCACCACCACCACCACCACCACCGCCAAAGGCCCAATTTTTCTGCCCTGTTCAACAGGTGCATGCAATTACAAATCTTGATCTAATAACTCACAGCAGGGCCCATTCCTGCGCCCACCAAGAGTAACTGTGAGAGCTTACAGTCTTGTGGCAACACCGTCCACCACCACCACCACCACCACCGCCAAAGGCCCAATTTTTCTGCCCGGTTCAACAGGTGCATGCAAGTACAAATCTTGATCTATTAACTCACAGCAGGGCCCATTCCTGTGCCCACCAGTCTTGTGGCTACACCAACATCTAATAGGGCAAATTTCTGCAGAGTATATACGCCAGGCCCCTACTTTCAAACATCCAACTTACAAACGACTCCTACTTGCAAATGGAAAGAGAAAACAGGAAGTGAGAGGAAATCTACCCCTAGGAAGGGAAATTCTATCCTGTTAGATTTAATTTGGGAAAAAGGTATCTCCTCTCTACTGATACTTTATCACCAATCCTTGTTTCAATTAAAACCCCACTTTTCCTAAAACATTTGTCATTGGGACAGAAAGTGAGGTGACATGTTCTGAACAGATGTGCAAAGACAGCAAATGTTACAGGGGTGATAACCCCTCCCTATGTTCTCCAAAAAGCTTAAAAATAGATTTTTTGGGGATGGAGCTACACTTCATAATGTACCTGTTCAGATTCTACATAAGAACAAACCTACAGTCCGTGTCTTGTTTGCACCGCCTATATACTGCTGTTCAGAGTATATAGGGTTGTAGGTATAGGGTTTTATTTTGGGTGCGGGGTCCCCCTTAATATCCATACAAGACCCAAAGGGGCTGGGGTGGGGGGGGGGGGCTGATGGGGTAGCCATGCCATTTTTCTCAAGGATTTTCAGCCATATGGCGGCCAGGACAAGACATGACATTAAAGCCGCAAGTGGTTTTAAATGGCTTCTTTTTTTCCTTTACAAATGTCATTTTGTGCAAGGACAGTTCTAAACACGGGAAACACATGCCACTTCACAGGCATACTTTAGACACCCCCCATGTACCATATTTAAAGGAAAATTTCACTTTTTTTTTTTCACTTTATGCATCATAATGACTGCTCCCGAAAAAACGTTAGTTTTTAAAAGTTCTTTTTGCATTGATATATGTCCCCTGGGCAGGACCCGGGTCCCCAAACCTGTTTTATGACATTAACATGCATATTGGCCGTTGTAATTAGCACTTTTGATTTCGAACGTCGCGTCCATTATAACGTATAGGGTTCGAAATTCGCGCGAACTTTCGGTCCGTTCGAAGGTTCTGGTTCGAACCGAACCCGGGGGTGTTCGGCTCATCCCTATTGAAAACCTGTGTAGGGTCAGAGCTGAGTGTGCGATATGTGGATGTATCGCTAAGTTGGTGCAAATCCTCAACCTTGTAATCTTTCTTTATTAAATACAACAACTGATCCTCCTTTGTCTGCCTCACATTTCACAATGTCATTGCGAACTTTAAGATCAGTGAGAGCTTGCCTTTCAGATTTACTGAGATTGTTCATGACAACAGAAGGAGCAGTGTTGATGGTATGAGTAGTATCAACAGCATTGCTCCTGGTGTGTACAGCGTAAAAAGAATTGTTGCCAGCATAGGCATTATTAATGCCATACATTCCCCCAGTGGACTCGGACTGCAGACATTCCAGTGTAGATTTAGCAATTAAATCAAAGGAGTCTGCATTTTTTTGGTCCTGCATGAGGGAAAATGTATGCACATCCATGGGTTCAGATTTTTTCTTTTTCTCAGGAACATGTTGTGGACAAACCTATTGACATCTAGGGGGACCAAGAGACACAAGCACGCCGTCAGATCAGTTCCAGCCTTAGAGCAAATCTTAGTATATGGAGGTGCCAGGCCCTTGGTGTTAAGCCAGCTGCAGAACCCAACCAATTGGTCTTTGTTTGCCATCTATGGCCACCTTTGGCACTGGGTTTCTCTGATGCAGCCAAACATCTAACCATCCCGGCAGTTTTTCGTTTCTTTCTAGGAGATATAGAAGGCATTGTACTTTGCAAATGGACAGCATCCCCTGAGGAAGCCCGACATATGGGCGAAACATGTTGGGAAGTTTCATACTGCTGAAAGTGTAATCTATTGTACTAGCCATTGTGTATCTCCCTCTCTCTTTTTTCTTGAATTTTAATGAATTAATTCTTATTTTGCTTCTCAAAATTAAATATTTTTTTATACATTATATTTGATAAATTATTTTGCACCTATAAAGTCCCAACTTTCTTGAATTTTTAATTATTAAATTCAGGGATGTGGTGCTAAGAATTAATGGGTGTGCCCAATGCCCATGCTCATAAAAATCATACTGACATCTAGGAGTGTAGTAAAGACATCAACGTGTGCAGTAGGTGCAAAAGACAGATCTTTAACCACTTCCCGCCCGGTCAATAGCATATTGACGTCCGGGAAGTGGTTTCGTTATCCTGACTGGGCGTCATATGACGTCCTTCAGGATAACAGCCGCTGCGCGCCCGTGGTGGCGCGCATCGCGGCGATCGGTGGAGTGGTGTGTCAGTCTGACACACCGCTACACTGATCTCGGTAAAGAGCCTCCAGCGGAGGCTCTTTACCACGTGATCAGCCGTGTCCAATCACGACTGATCACGATGTACATAGGAAGAGCCGTTGATCGGCTTTTCCTCACTCGCGTCTGATAGACGCGAGTAGAGGAGAGCCGATCGGCGGCTCTCCTGACAGGGGGGGTATGCGCTGATTGTTTATCAGCGCAGCCCCCCCTCAGATGCCCACACTAGACCACTAGGGAAGCCCCCAGGATCACCAGGGAAGCCCCCAGGACCACCAGGGAAGCCCCCAGCATGTGAATGGCCAGGTACACCCCCCATGGCCATCCACATGTTAAAAAAAATGCAAAAAATATGCCAATCAGTGCCCACAGATGGGCACTGATTGGCACATCATATTTATTTTTTAAAAATGTGTAAAAAAGGGATGCCCAGCAATGCCACCCATCAGTGTCATCAGTGCCACTCATCAGCGTCCATCAGTGCCACCTATCAGTGCCCATCTGTGCCCACCCATGCCCACCTATCAGTGCCCATCCATGCCACCTATCAGTGCCACCTATATGTGTGCATCAGTGCCACCCATAAGTACCCGTCAGTGCCGCCTATGAGTGCCCATCAGTGCCGCCTATGAGTGCCCATCAGTGCCACCTGAGTGCCCATCAGTGCCACCTGAGTGCCCATCAGTGCCGCATACCAGTGCCACCTATCAATGCCCATCAGTGCCACCTATCAGTGCCCATCAGTGCCGCCTATCAGTGCCCATCATCAGTGCCCATTAGTGCCCATTATCAGTGCCCATTAGTGCCGCCTTATCAGTGCCCGTCATTGAAGAAGAAAACGCACTTATTTACAAAAAAAATTAACAGTGACAAAGAAAAACTTGTTTTTTTGCAAAATTTTCGGTCTTTTTTTGTTTGTTGCGCAAAAAATAAAAATCGCAGAGGTGATCAAATACCACCAAAAGAAAGCTCTATTTGTTGGAACAAAATGATAAAAAATTTGTTTGGGTACAGTGTAGCGTGACCACGCAATTGTCATTCAAATTGCGACAGCGCTGAAAGCTGAAAATTGGCTTGGGCGGGAAGGTGTCTAAGTGCCTGGTATTGAAGTGGTTAAACAGTAAGGAATTTTCTGAGGATGTAAGTGGGACATCAGATAAATTCACAACGTTGGCCACATTATCTTTTACATCATTAGCTACCAGTGTTATTCCTTTTTGTTGTGTGCCCATCGTGGATATTTTGTCCTGTTTGCATTTGGCTCCCCGTGTCCCCCTTGTTTTCCTTTTCTGTTTTTGGGGTCCAAAGCCCCCGCAGAGTTTTTTGACAGTGCAGTGTTGGAATCCTCTCAGGAAAAGACTGATGTAACTGAGCCATGTGATGGGGCTGGGAATCCAATACTTGTAACATCTGAAAGTTCTGATTGTGTATCTGAATGTTCCGGGGAACTGAAACTCACATGTCTATGGGTATTGCGTCTATATTTTCTTTTGTCTCTCAATATTGAGTGCAGACTCCCAGATTTTTTGTGCACATACACTGCCAAAAAATAAATAAAAATTGGCTCTAGTATATGAATGAGGACCTTGGATTGTGGGCTCCTTGAGGGTAGGGACCGATGTGGATGTGCAATGTACAGGAATAGGGGCAATTGTAGACACTCACTCAGGTTGAGCTGGATGGACTGATGTCTTTATTCAACCTTACTAACTATGAAACTATACACTGAATGCTGTTGATAATCTTGGACATCACGGATGTACTTCTGTCTCTTTGAGTTCATGATTTCACATTCCAATTTTTTTATGTATTCTGTCAGGTCATCCTGTAGAGTTGTGTATGTGTTTAAAGATTGGTAATCGTATGTAGCAGTGTCTCCTCATATGTAACAATCAAGCTCATTAACTCAAGTGAGCACTTGGAAAATACTGCATTCCATTCAGTAAGGAAAGAGTATATGGTGGAGGGAATCTTTTTGATCCTCAATCCCCTCGGAATCATCGATTCATTGAAATATTGTTTTATACCTGTTGGGTCCCACCAAAGTCTGATCTCCTTGCACAATACAGTTCTTAATTTGTCAAAGATAGTGGCACATGTAGTTTCTGAGGATAGGGCTGTTGGATCTTTGGTATAGTATTATATAGAACAGCAAGATTTTCAGCAATCTATCAGGCATCTCACCCCCAGCATGATCGCTAAAACGAGTGGCGCTTTAGCATTAACGGCCGCGTTCAGTGTGAAAGTAGCCTAATGCCGCGTACACACGTGCAGACTTTTGCCGGCGGACCTAGTCCAGCGGACAATCCGCCGGACTTTCCAGCTGGGTCCGCCGGACTTTCCGAGCGTGTGGACTTGCCCACACACGCGCGGACTTCTCCGGCGGATAATCCGCCGGCCAAAGTCCGCGGGACTTTTGAAAATGAACGGACTTGCCCACACACGGAGCAGTCCGTTCATTTCGAATGTAACTTCAGGTACGTAGCTAGCGTAGGCAGTAAATGCCGGCGCGCTAGCTCCGTCAATTGGCATGGATTTAAAGGGAATCCCCACGCCGAAAAACGGCGTGGGGGTCCCCCCAAATCCATCTCAGACCCTTATCCCCCCCCCACCCCAAAGCACCTTGTCCCCATGTTGATGAGGACAAGGGCCTCTTCCCGACAACCATGGCCGTTGGTTGTCGGGGTCTGCGGGCGGGGGCTTATCGGAATCTGGGAGCCCCCTTTAATAAGGGGGCCCCCAGATACCGGCCCCCCCACCCTATGTGAATGAGTATGGGGTACGATGTACCCCTACCCATTCACCTAAGGTGTAAAATGTAAAGTACAAAAACACACACACTTTTGAAAAAAATATTTTATTGCACTGCTCCGGGGGTCTTCTTCCGTCTTGGGGGTCTTCTCGCCGGACTCCTCCGCCATTTACCAAGCTCTTTTACCGAGCGGAGAAGTCCGGCTACCTTCTTCGTCGTCGCCGCCATCGTCTGGGGGTCTCGATCCGCCTTCGGGGGTCTTCCGGGGGTCTCTTCTGTTCTTGCGGCGGTCGTCGTCTTCCGCGCCGCCGGCGCCTTCTTCTTCTTGTTCTTCTTCTTGTTCTTCTTCTTCTTCCGATGTTGACCCGTCGCTGTCTCTGCCCGGAATGCCAGAGCCGCGCCGTGCTGGGACTTATATAGGGACATGGGGACAGGGTCACATGCTCATGTCACATGGTGACCCCGCCCCCCTGTGATGTCACAGTCCCGGAGGATGCTGGGACTGGGACATCACAAGGGGGCGGGGTCACCATGTGACATGAGCATGTGACCCTGTCCCCATGTCCCTATATAAGTCCCAGCACGGCGCGGCTCTGGCATTCCGGGCAGAGACAGCGACGGGTCAACATCGGAAGAAGAAGAAGAAGAAGAAGAAGAACAAGAAGAAGAAGGCGCCGGCGGCGCGGAAGACGACCACTGCCGCAAGAACAGAAGAGACCCCCGGAAGACCCCGGAAGACCCCCGAAGGCGGATCGAGACCCCCAGACGACGGCGGCGACTACGAAGAAGGTAGCCGGACTTCTCCGCTCGGTAAAAGAGCTTGGTAAATGGCAGAGGAGTCCGGCGAGAAGACCCCCAAGACGGAAGAAGACCCCCAGAGCAGTGCAATAAAATATTTTTTCAAAAGTGTGTGTGTTTTTGTACTTTACATTTTACACCTTAGGTGAATGGGTAGGGGTACATCGTACCCCATACTCATTCACATAGGGTGGGGGGCCGGTATCTGGGGGCCCCCTTATTAAAGGGGGCTCCCAGATTCCGATAAGCCCCCGCCCGCAGACCCCGTCAACCAATGGCCAGGGTTGTCGGGAAGAGGCCCTTGTCCTCATCAACATGGGGACAAGGTGCTTTGGGGTGGGGGGGGGGGCCTTTCCCCAGGGCACCCCCCATGTTGAGGGCACGCGGGCTGGTACGGCTCAGGAGGGGGGGGGGGGCGCTCGTGCGTCCCCACCCCTTTCCTGGCCTGCCAGGCTGCGTGCTCGGATAAGGGTCTGAGATGGATTTGGGGGGAGCCCCCACGCCGTTTTTCGGCGTGGGAATTCCCTTTAAATCAATGCCAGCTTACAGAGCTAGCGCGACGGCATTTACTGCCTACGCTAGCTACGTACCTGAAGTCACGTGCTAAATGCTAACGTGCTAAATGTACCTGAAGTCACGTGCTAAATGAACGGACTTGCCGATGAGCGGCAAGTCCGTTCATTTTCAAAAGTCCCGCCGACTAGCCTACTAACGGCGGGAATTGTCCGCCGGACTGCCAAGTCCAGCGGATAATTTTAAAACCAAACTTAAAACTTTGGTCCGCCGGACTTTGGCGCCAAAAAGTCCGCCGACGCCCACACACGAGGGGATTGTCCGCTGGACTTGAGTCCAGAGGATAATCCCGCGGGATTGTCCCTTCGTGTGTACGCGGCATAAGGCTCGCCATAAATGGTTCTTTTTTTATTTATTTTCAATCAGCCAGAGTACTGATTAAAAAAACTGATGGATTCCCCCATCCACACAAGCAAGATTGATGGAGAAATCCTCCCTGTTGTCCTGTTGTATTCTGCAGGTCGATTGTTAAATCGACTTCTGTTGAGTGGGCTCGTTCATAGATGGGTCAAACTTCTATCCATCTACGACCAACTTAACATTAATGGAAAAGTGCGGGCACCTTTGGATGTTTATATGGGATGATTCTTGTCTTTATATCAGTTTCTTTGTGTATAGGGATCATCCTGTATCCTACTGGTCCAGGTCTTCTCTCCAGTTTGAAAGTGCTGGAAACTCAAGAGAAGGCCCAAATAATTCCTCCTTAGCGCTATTAAAAAGGTATAATTTTCAACTTCCGAAATTGGCATTGGCAACAGTCCTTAAAAGAAAAATTATATTTTTCAAATTTTTGACTTACTAGTCTCACGGTTCAATTTTAATCTATAATAAAAAGTGCAAATAAACATGTTGTGGGTATTTTAGTTGCTGACTTAAAGTGGTTGGAAACCATTACATATACCCAGTAAATTGACTGGCCTCAGAGATGAACACAAATCCTACTACATAAGTTGTACCTGTTTTTTTGCAGTCTTTTCTTCTCTACAACTGTTCAAAGTGCAGAATTTATACAGATTGTCTGAGCAGATGGAGCAAAGGAGAAGCAGACAATGCCGGTGGGGGACCCCAGAAGAGGAGGTTCAGGGCTTCTCTATGCAAAACCATTGCACAGAGCAGAAAAGTATAAAATGTTAAATGTTAAAAAATTAAGCTCTACAAACACTTTAACACTTTAATCGATTTTAAACCCAAAAACCCTGTCAGAATACAATAGCACAGAGGGGGAGGTCCCTGCTTGTGTTAGTATGGCTGGGTTGAACAAAAAAACTGTGTGTACTCAGCTTTAGCCTGAAAAAAAAAAGAAAACTTAAAGTGGAGCTCCACCCTAAAGTGGAACTTCCGCTCATCGGAACACTCATCGGTATAATACAGGTATCTGCACCCACTTCCGGGCATAGATAGCCACAGAATCTGCGGGTATTTACGCCACTTTCTGTCATCCTCCCGCTGTCTGCTGGGAAACACATGGATCCCAGAGACAGCAGGGAGCATCCTTATTGCGTAGCGCGACTCAAGCATGCGCAGTAGGGAACCGGGAATTGAAGCCGCAAGGCTTCACTTCCTGATTCCCATACCATACCATACCATAGATCGGCTTTCCGGTGCCGACATTGAGGGCGCGCTGGACGGGTAAGTGTCCATATTTTAAAAGCTAGCAGCTGCAGTATTTGTAGCGGCTGACTTTTAGAAAAAAAATTTCGCCGGACTCCCTCTTTAAGGCAAGCTTTAAATTATTAATTTGTTTTCTATTCAACCAGCAGGTTGAACGATAAAAAAAGAGCTGATTCCCCCATCGACACACTCAATGAAGATGTGGGAATCCTTCCCACTGAGCATTGGTATTCTGGCAGTGGGGAGCCTTCCCCGCCATCACGACACAGCGATCAGTGTTGCCGGTTATAGCCAGCCGCACTGAACGATGGGGAAAAAACAAAAGGATGGTTGTACACAAGTCGATCAATATATGGACTTGTGTAAAACCAGCCTGCCCATACATGGATTGAAATTTGTCTGGTCCCTGCTGACCTGAATTTCAATCCATGTATGGCTTCCTTAAACCAGCCACCATATTCAAGAACTAGTAAGCCACACTATATAAACATTTTGTTTTTGGGTTTAAATACTCTTAGATTAAAGTACACCTACAGAAAGCATCATTCAGGAGTAGGGATGATCCGAAAACCCCCCCGGTTCGGTTCGCACCAGAACCTGCGAACGGACTGAAAGTTCGCTCAAACTTTAGAACCCCGTTAAAGTCTTATGAAGAGAATAACAGGAACGGATCTAGCTAAACTGAATACAGTGTATATATATATATATGTATATATATATAGATACACACAACACCTGGGATGCATATACAGTGGTGTGAAAAAGTGTTTGCCCCTTCCTCATTTCCTGTTCCTTTGCATGTTTGTCACACTTAAGTGTTTCGGAACATCAAACCAATTTAAACAATAGTCAAGGACAACACAAGTAAACACAAAATGCAATTTGTAAATGAAGGTGTTTATTATTTAAGGTGAAAAAAAAATCCAAACCATCATGGCCCTGTGTGAAAAAGTGATTGCCCCCTAAACCTAATAACTGGTTGGGCCACCCTTAGCAGCAACAACTGCAACCAAGCGTTTGCGATAATGTGCAATGAGGCTTTTACAGCGTCCTGGAGGAATTTTGGCCCACTCATCTTTGCAGAATTGTCCTAATTCAGTTACATTAGAGGGTTTTCGAGCATGAACGGCCTTTTTAAGGTCATACCACAACATCTCAATAGGATTCAGGTCTGGACTTTGGCTAGGCCACTCCAAAGTCTTCATTTTGTTTTTCTTCAGCCATTCGGTGGTGGACTTGCTGGTGTGTTTAGGATCATTGTCCTGCTGCAGAACCCAAGTTCGTTTCAGCTTGAGTACACGAACAGATGGTCGGACATTCTCCTTCAGGGTCACTTGGTAGACAGCAGAATTCATAGTTCCTTTTATCACGGCAAGTCTTCCAGGTCCTGAAGCAGCAAAACAGCCCCAGACCATCACACTACCACCACCATATTTTACTGTTGGTATAATGTTCTTTTTCTGAAATGCAGTGTTCCTTCTACGCCAGATATACTTGGACACACACCTTCCAAAGAGTTCCACTTTTGTCTCATCGGTCCACAGAATGTTGTCCCAAAAGTCTTGGGGATCATCAAGATGTGTTGTGGAGAAATTGAGATGAGCTTTGATGTTATTTTTGCTCAGCAGTGGTTTTCTCCTTGGAACTCTGCCATGCAGGCCATTTTTGCCCAGTCTTTTCCTGATGGTGGAGGCATGAACGCTGACCTTAACTGAGGCAAGTGAGGCCTGCAGTTCCTTGGACGTTGTTGTGGGGTCTTTTGTGACCTCTTGGATGAGTCGTCGCTGCGCTCTTGGGGTAATTTTGGGCGGCCGGCCACTCCTGGGAAGGTTCACCACTGTTCCATGTCTTCGCCATTTGTGGATAATGGCTCTCACTGTGGTTCGCTGGATTCCCAAAGCTTTGGAAATGGCTTTATAACCCTTTCCAGACTGATAGATCTCAATTACTTTCTTTCTCAATTGTTCCTGAATTTCTTTGGGTCTCGGCATGATGTGTAGCTTTTAAGGATCTTCTGGTGGACCTTACTGTGTCAAGCAGCTCATATTTAAGTGATGCCTTGATTGTGAACAGGTGTGGCAATAATCAGGCCTGGGTGTGGCTAGAGAAATTGAACTCAGGTGTGGACAACCACAGTTATAGTATGTTTTAACAAGGGGGGCAATCACTTTTTCACACAGGGCCATGATGGTTTGGATTTTTTTTCACCTTTAATAATAAACACCTTCATTTACAAATTGCATTTTGTGTTTACTTGTGTTGTCCTTGACTATTGTTTAAATTGGTTTGATGTTCCGAAACACTTAAGTGTGACAAACATGCAAAGGAACAGGAAATGAGGAAGGGGGCAAACACTTTTTCACACCACTGTATATACACAATACACTGCAAGTGCAGCTAACTGACTCGCCTGCTTACTCTATCTAACTCAAATTAAATGACACTGTCTCTCTCTCTCTCTCTATCTGTCTTTAACCACCGCCGCAACACACTACACAAGGCCGCCACGCAGGCGGCCTTATATATTGTGGGGCATGTACTAAACCCCCTGAGACATAATTGGCCAAAGCCACCCTGGCTTTGGGCAATTACGGCTCTCCGTTTTTTCTGCGCTGTGATTGGCCAAAGCATGCGGGTCATAGTGCATGCTTGGCCAATTATCAGCCAGCAATGCACTGTGATGCCGCAGTGAATTATGGACTGTGACGCTCCACTCGAATTTGGCGCGAATGCCCCATAACGTTGGCAATTCGACGAACGGTCGAACAGCCAATGTTCGAGTCGAACGTGGGTTCAACTCGAACTCGAAGCTCATCCCTAATCAGGAGACATCAGTGTGATGTGGTAATTGTGCTTTCCGAGGTACAGCTTTCTAAAAACCCTGATAATGGTACAGTAGTACTGTTGGCTGGCTGCTTCTGGTCCCTCCTTTTGATGTGTCCAGCCTCTGCCATTATTTGAAAGAAATTGGTAGCTGCAAAAGAAGTCTATTGGGCCACCATTGCTGTGAATCCATTTAACCACTTGACCACTGGGCACTTAAACCCCCTTCCTAACCAGACCAATTTTCAGCTTTCGGTGCTCTCACACTTGGAATGACAATTACTCAGTCATGCAACACTGTACCCAAATGAATTTTGTGTCCTTTTTTCCACAAAAATAGAGCTTTCTTTTGGTGGTATTTAATCACCGCTGGGTTTTTAATTTTTTGCGCTATAAATCAAAAAATACTGAAAATTTGGTAAAAAAAAAAAAAAAAAAAATCTTTGTTTCTATTAAAAATTATTGCAGAGTATTGGCGAGTATTGGCAGAGTATTGGCGAGTATTGGCGAGTATTGGCAGAGTATTGGCAAATATTGGCAGAGTATTGGCAAGTATTGGCAGAGTATTGGCAAGTATTGGCAAGTATTGGCAGAGTATTGCAGTGTTGCACAGTATTGGTAGAGTATTGCACAGTGGTGGCAGAGTATTGCACAGTGGTGGCAGAGCATTGCACAGTATTGGTAGAGTATTGCACAGTGGTGGCAGAGCATTGCATAGTGGTGGCAGAGCATTGCACAGTGGTGGCAGAGCATTGCACAGTGGTTGGCAGAGCATTGCACAGTGGTGGCAGAGCAATGCACAGTGGTTGCAGAGCATTGCATTGTGGTGGCAGAGCATTGCACAGTGGTGGCAGAGCATTGCACAGTGGTTGCAGAGCATTTCACAGTGGTTGCAGAGTATTGCACAGTGGTGGCAGAGTATTGCAGGCACTGACCAGCGCTGTGGGCACTACACATCCAGCCCACAGCGCTGGTCCCGTCTCTCCCCCTTTCCGCTTCTCCCCTCTCACTGTACCGATCGGTACAGAGAGGGGAGGGAGGAACCGGCGTCATGACGTGACGCCGGTTTGTGTACATGTGATCGCTCCTTCATTTGACGGAGCGATCACGTGGTAAACGGCCGCTACCAGCGGCTGTTTACCGTGATCCACCCGGCGGTCACGGATGTTCCCGAGTGCGCGTCCGCAAGTTTCTGGGAGGACGTCCATAGGACATCCACTTAGAACAAGCCGACCGCGCTGTAGACGTCTTTCGACTATGGCGCGGTTGGCATGTGGTTAAGCAATATGCATGGACAGGAAACAGTCGGATCTTGGTACCACAAGGAGCTATATTCCAGGTTATGCTTACCTCCCATTCCTCACTTACCATTTTTGTGAAGACTAGCAAAAACTAGAAAAAGAGGCACATGGAGTAGGGGCAGAGTTTACTAAGCAGAAAAAGGCAGTATCAAACCAAGGAGAGAAAATGGAAACTAGAGTAGAGGAGAGGGGAGGAAAGCAAAGGCGGTGGGCCACGTTGCAGGCCAGCCAAGAGGTTAGCTAACAGAAATGATGGTTATTGTGAGTTTAGTTAGGCCGAGGGTGAGGGTAGTTCATAGGTGACCCATGGGGTCCAAAGCTTAAGAAAATTTGAGTATCTGCTAAAATGCTGTGTAGGGGCGACACTTTTTACAAGATGTCCGCTATGTGAAAATTTAGTTTTTCTCCTCAGAATGGTAATGGGGTTCTGAGTAGGGCTGTGAAAATTAAAGATTAATTCCTCGATTAATCGTTAATTTTTTTGATCAATCAAATTTTTTTTGATCGATTAAAATTCTTTTGATCAGTACTCACCTCTCCGCTGGCTTTTCCGGGTCTTCAGGGAGTTACATCGGAGATCCGGTGACATCACGGACATTGACGTCACCGGACTCCTCCCCCCTTCCCCAAGTGCTTCCGTTTGCTAACGAAGGGAAGGGGGGAGGAGTCCAGTGACGTTGAAGTTCTGATTGAACGTAACGCGTACGGGGGAGGAGCTACGCATGACCTCACCCGCTGCTATCCTACAGAACTAACACGAATGTCGGCTTTACATGTTGTGTTTTTATCATCTTTATGTGAGTGGTTTGTGTTTGAACACAAAAATGATATCTTAAGTGGTGAGCACTTAGATCTTTCCTTTCTACCCATGACCTGGCATCCTTGCTAAGATCTAAGGAGACGTGAGAGAAGTTTATGGTCCCTGTTAACCCTTTTGATACCCGCTTGCATGACCACCTGTTTGCACAGGGGTCCATGCCATAAGGTGAGAGTGATTAGTTAGACCAGAGGTGGAGGGATTGTTACGCTACTGTGGAAAAAAATTACTTACGTCACTGCTACAGTTTGAATTTAAAACGTATTTGTGTGAACTGTGAAGTCATGGATTGTGGAAACTAACTAGTGTCGGGTGATTGTATATAGTGTATACCACATTTACCACTGACTAATACAGAGTTGCAATGCAAGGAGATCAGCTAAAAGTAGTTGGATCTGTATGTGCTTTATTAATAATCGAAATTAGTCGATTAATCGATTAAAAAATAAACGATTAATCAAAAACGAAAATTTTGATCAGTAACAGCCCTAGTTCTGAGGGATAATTGTGCAGGTTTAACTTTGGCATCAGTTTGGCTGGGCTGTGTTAGGATTCTGCCTGGTCATGGGTACAGTAAGGTACACATGACAGGCTCAGAATCAGGCCTGGTTGGATGGTTTAGGTATCAACATTCCCTGGAGCCAATCAGTGGGTGCGTCTGGCCCCCGCTGGGGAGTCTGGGGAAGGGTATTTAAGGTGCTGAAGTCACGTGTTCGGGGTTTGGCCGTATCTGCCTGTTCCTGAATCTGGACCGGGGTAGCCCCACGAGGGGTCCCGGGCCCGGGAGCGTCTGCCGTCCCGCAACATGGTTATTCTAACTAGCCCCACAGACCCAATTGGTCTGGGGCAAGGATCCATCTGTTCCCGAGTCTCAGAACTGTCTGGTCCGAGGCGCAGTTACTGAGGGAGGATTCAAGGCGTCCGGGTGCGCTCTCAACTCGGAGGAGGGCCAACAAGCTGGCATCCCAAGAAGTGCCTGGTTGCTGGGTTGTCGAGGACACTAAAGAATCCACAGTTTCGCAGTACTGCCAAGGAGACAGAAACCGTTTCAGGTACTGAGAAAAGGTTCCTATTTCATTCTCGGTTGAGACTTTATTCAAGGTCAGAGACTTTACAAGTTTCGGGATCAAAGTGCTGACTGCCATAATCTCTGGCTAGAGATTTGTTCAGCTTGGAAGCGCCCAGCTGCGAGTGGCTACTCTCTGGGTTTGTGTTAGAGACTTTTCAATTGTCAGCAGTTCAAGGTGCCTGAGTTTCTTCACCCTTGCCCTCTGTTCCCATACGAGACTATGTTTGTTGGATGTTACCCCTGCAAATAAAAACCTTTCTAAAGGACTTTTTATGGTGTCAGCGTCCAAGGTTGTTGGGTACTAACCCTGGGAACTCCTAGACATGGAAGAACAAGCCAAGCGGAGGTAACCGGTAAGCCCAAAAGTCAAGGCCGCCCCATCAAGGGTTATGGCCGCTACAGCTGGAAAGTTACTTGTTAATCATAAAGCCACGGAAGGCAGGTCTTGACCTCATGGGAGGATAGATTGCTTTTTCCAGGCTGAGGCTATAGTTTTTTAGACATAGTTTTAGGGGACGAATGTCACAACTGGTGTTTGAATAAGCCATCCTTTTGGTTGTGTAAAAGTGCTATCCATGGATTACATGGTGTTTTTACGTGAAGGCTAAACACTCTGGACCAAAAATTGACAACAAAGATGCATGTCCACCAGATATACCCTTAACACAGTTACTTTCAAAGTAAAGGGGAGGAAAGAATGTTAACAAAGTGAAAAAGTTTAAGCTTTGTTCACTTCATTCATTCAACATGATATGTAGGGCAAAATCAATTTTTTTAAAAAAAAATCCTGCATATGGTTGGGTATTCAAAAAGAACTTATACACATCTAAGTGAACATTTGTGTAATCAGATTTTAGTGGCAAAGATATATCAAATTACATAATGCAATACTTTATTAGAAGTGACACTGCAATAAACTACCAATTCACTGTTTTTTTTTAGTATTTATTAGGCACAATTTGCTATCAAATGTCTGCATGCTGATCAGTATATCACTTTGCTATTCTCTATAATACACAAAACTGGACAGAAATGCCAACAACTTTTTATAAGCAAACCAGCACATTTTTTCAGATGCAAATTTTTTTATGTTTGTCTTGTTGCTATTATTAAGGAAACATAGTTCAGGATGTGGTAGCGGATGTGGTCTATTTAGGGTTTAATACATGGGTAGAGGATTATATGTAAAATAAAACATTGAGCTTGTACAGACTCTGCAATCTGTGCAATAAACGGCTGTACATACAGATTACATAAAAAAAATATTCTTGAGCACTTTTGTAAGATCTGTGTATGTCTAGCAGAAAGGATAGCTAAAAGTAGCATATTTTGACCAATTTCCACTTTCATGCTGCAATGCTACTCCTGGAGAAGCTGTTGAATTGTTCAGGTCCCTCTGCCTGCCTGACAGTGAAGACCCACCCCTGTACCTGCAGCAGAGAACATTAACACAGTTGAATGGGCTTTATTGTAAAAGGAACAAGCCCTGTAATGAAAATCTGGTTAAACAAAGCAATAGAACTGCTAGACATTACAGCTGTGCATGGCAACCAATCAGCTTCTACCTTTCATTTTCAAAGCCCAAGGTCCCTTTCCCACGAGACATCTCCTCTATGGAGTGCCAGATGTAAACAGACTTTGGTTACCTCTGGGTCCGATCCAGCAAAAAAAAAAGAAAACGGAAGGGGATCTGTTCCCGTTCTGCTGCCCATAGAGCAGAGCAGGCTGTGTTTGTGTCCATGTCCACGCTGCATAAGTAGAGTGGGCATGGACCTGTCATCCGCCCACTCTGCTCAGCTCAGTAGGGGAATAGTGGACAGATTCCTTGCTGAGCAAAAACAGATGCAGGACATGTGAAAGGGGCCTGACTGAACACGCTAAAGTTAGTAGCCTTATTGGTTACTATGTACAGCTGCTCCACATTCTGTCTGCTCCAGTTTTAGTAAATACTACTCACATTGTTTCACAATATCAAATACTGGCACAGGTAAATTACAAATACCGTAAGTCTAGTTTTATCTATAGTACTGCCACCTATAGGGCCCTTTTCTCACAGTGGAATGCTCTACTGAAGCAAATTGCAACAAGGCCCAGGTGTAGTGTTGCCAACCATCAGTATTTTTAATGGCAGCCAGTAAAAATGTGCACTTTTTTCCTGCCAGTGACAGGAAAAGGTTGGCAGTAAAAATATGGCTGTGACGCATCCAAGTGTCTACTACAGTGTGTTTGGGCGGCACTGGTGGGGGGTGGAGCTGAAGCCTCGTGTGCGAGTCTGTGGGACAGGAACAAGGCAAGCCAGGAGCGGGACTGTCAGTGCTGTTTGGACTGGAGTGGACTAAAGGGACTATCTACCTGACGTGGGGAGAAACTGTCACTGTGACTCAGGAGGGGACGTGTCGGTGAGGTGAGGTGTCATCATCTTCTGTGCTGCTATACATTGCTGTCAGTGTCAGTGAGAGTCAATTTTATGTGTGTGTGCATGCCTATTCTAATTTATTTCCCTCCTAAGTCCTGTCCCTGAGCTACTTACTTACTATATCGAAAATAAAATAGGAAATATTTTTAATATCTGCCTTAAATCACATTGCTAATTGCATATTGTACTTATTTGTAGCCTAAATACTGAAATTTGCACTTAAAACTGTAAATTTGTAACTTTTGGCAGTAAAAACTTGGCTGTGCCAGTAAATTTTGGGTGTTGTGTCAGTAAATATCAATCTGGTAGGTTGGCAACACTGCTCAGGTGGCAAAGAGATCTCTCACCACTTCTGATGGTTCAGAGATGAATGATGACTGGAGTTTTCTCTGGATTCCTGATGCAGCAGTCCCTGAGCACCGCAGCACTAGTACAGTTGTAACCAGTGTTGGTCATCTTACTTTAAAAAAGTAATTAGTTAAGTTACAAATTACTTCTCCCAAAAAGTAATTGTGTTAGTAACTCAGTTACTACATTGGAAAAGTAATTAGTTACGCAGCAAAGTAACTGACTTTTTTTTAAAATATTCTATACGTGTAACTAAGGGGCGGGTCTAGTATTACTGTAACCAAGGGGCGCATTTATTATTATTGTTGTATATCGTGTAACCAAGGGGCTGCTCTATTATTACTCTTACCAAGGGGCAGATCTGTCATAGCGTGTAAGCAAGGGGCGGGTCTATTATTATTATATCGTGTAAGGGGCGGGTCTATTATTATTATATTGTGTAAGGGGCGGATGGCTACAGAAGAGGGCGAATGTTAAATTAATGGGCAGAGCTCGATATATAACAATAATAATAAATGCGCTCCTTTGGTTACAGTAATACTAGACCAGCCCCGTACTTACACGATAGACGCCCCTTGCAGAGTAGCACAAGCATCGGGAGTGTGCGGCATTGCCTCGTACAATTACATGTTAACTACACCGGCGCGGTGTAGAGTTCACGCTGTTTAGGTTCGGCAATTTTCAGGAAGCTCCGTAGTCCTTCGTACTGCGCAAGCCCTGCGCCTGCGCAGTACAGGGGGTCCTTATCCGGCGGGGGAACTTTTTCGGGATGGGCCCGGTGCTAGATGCGAACCCATGTTGGCATCGAGCACCGGGGGCGTTCGCTCGATCGGCGAGCCCAGAACTATTTGGGCCGTTCGCATCACATTCGTGTGATGCGAGCGGCCCCGCAATGCATTGCGGCCGGCGCGGCTTGCGCAGTGCATTGCTGGCTGATGATTGGCCAAGCATGCCCTGTGACCCCGCATGCTTGGCCAATCACAGCGCCGGAAACTATAAGAGCCATAATTGGCTACAGGCAGGACGCCTGTAGCCAATTACAGCTCAGGGGCTTTAGTACACGCCCCCTCTTATAAAAGGCCGCCACGCCGTCTGCGCCGGTCACATGCTGTTCCGGCGTAGATAGAGCAGGATCGTTCTGTGTCACTCTGCTGGATTTATTTAGTTAGAGAGATTTTTTTTAGAGAGATTGAGTTAGATAGAGTCATTTAGAAAGAGTGCTTTAGAAAGAGGGGCTTGTAGTGTGTTCGTGGCAGGCAGGCACTGGCAGCAAACAGAGATCCTGTATTTTGTTCGCAGAAGCACCTATCGGACTTGTATTGGGTTCGTGGCAGGCAGGCAGCGCCCCTATATTTTGTTCCCGGAAGCACCTATAGGACATGTACTGTGTTCGTGGCAGGCAGGCCGAGCTCCTATAATTTGCTCCCAGAAGCACCTATAGGACTTGTAGTGTGTGTGTTCCTATATTTTGTTCCCAGAAGCACCTATAGGACTTGTAGTGTGCAGGATTTAGTTAGTTAGAGAGATTTACTTAGATAGAGAGAGAGAGATTTTGTTCCCAGAAGCACCTATAGGACTTGTAGTGTGTTCGTGGCAGGCAGGCAGGCAGAGCTCCTATATTTTGTTCCCAGAAGCACCTATAGGACTTGAAGTGTGTTCGTGGCATCACACAGACCTATATTTTCTTCCCAGAAGCACCTATAGGACTTGAAGTGTGTTCGTCCCATCACACAGAGCTCATATATTTTGTTCCCAGAAGCACCTATAGGACTTGAAGTGTGTTAGTCCCATCACACAGACCTATATTTTCTTCCCAGAAGCACCTATAGGACTTGAAGTGTGTTCGTCCCATCACACAGAGCTCATATATTTTGTTCCCAGAAGCACCTATAGGACTTGAAGTGTGTTAGTCCCATCACACAGACCTATATTTTCTTCCCAGAAGCACCTATAGGACTTGAAGTGTGTTAGTCCCATCACACAGAGATCATATATTTTGTTCCCAGAAGCACCTATAGGACTTGAAGTGTGTTAGTCCCATCACACAGACCTATTTTTTCTTCCCAGAAGCACCTATAGGACTTGAAGTGTGTTAGTCCCATCACACAGAGATCATATATTTTGTTCCCAGAAGCACCTATAGGACTTGAAGTGTGTTAGTCCCATCTCACAGACCTACATTTTGTTCCCAGAAGCACCTATAGGACTTGAAGTGTGTTAGTCCCATCACACAGAGATCATATATTTTGTTCCCAGAAGCACCTATAGGACTTGAAGTGTGTTAGTCCCATCACACAGACCTAATTTTTCTTCCCAGAAGCACCTATAGGACTTGAAGTGTGTTAGTCCCATCACACAGTCATATATTTTCTTCCCAGAAGCACCTATAGGACTTGAAGTGTGTTAGTCCCATCACACAGAGATCTATATTTTGTTCCCAGAAGCACCTATAGGACTTGAAGTGTGTTAGTCCCATCACACAGACCTATATATTTTCTTCCCAGAAGCACCTATAGGACTTGAAGTGTGTTAGTCCCATCACACAGACCTCAATTTTCTTCCCAGAAGCACCTATAGGACTTGAAGTGTGTTAGTCCCATCACACAGACCTATATTTTCTTCCCAGAAGCACCTATAGGACTTGAAGTGTGTTAGTCCCATCACACAGAGATCATATATTTTGTTCCCAGAAGCACCTATAGGACTTGAAGTGTGTTAGTCCCATCACACAGAGACCTATATTTTCTTCCCAGAAGCACCTATAGGACTTGAAGTGTGTTAGTCCCATCACACAGAGATCCTATATTTTGTTCCCAGAAGCACCTATAGGACTTGAAGTGTGTTAGTCCCATCACACAGACCTATATTTTGTTCCCAGAAGCACCTATAGGACTTGAAGTGTGTTATTCCCATCACACAGAGATCATTATTTTGTTCCCAGAAGCACCTATAGGACTTGAAGTGTGTTAGTCCCATCACACAGAGATCATATATTTTGTTCCCAGAAGCACCTATAGGACTTGAAGTGTGTTAGTCCCATCACACAGACCTATATTTTCTTCCCAGAAGCACCTATAGGACTTGAAGTGTGTTAGTCCCATCACACAGAGATCCTATATTTTGTTCCCAGAAGCACCTATAGGACTTGAAGTGTGTTAGTCCCATCACACAGACCTATATTTTCTTCCCAGAAGCACCTATAGGACTTGAAGTGTGTTAGTCCCATCACACAGAGATCCTATATTTTGTTCCCAGAAGCACCTATAGGACTTGAAGTGTGTTAGTCCCATCACACAGACCTATATTTTTCTTCCCAGAAGCACCTATAGGACTTGAAGTGTGTTAGTCCCATCACACAGAGATCCTATATTTTGTTCCCAGAAGCACCTATAGGACTTGAAGTGTGTTAGTCCCATCACACAGACCTATATTTTCTTCCCAGAAGCACCTATAGGACTTGAAGTGTGTTAGTCCCATCACACAGAGATCCCATATATTTTGTTCCCAGAAGCACCTATAGGACTTGAAGTGTGTTAGTCCCATCACACAGACCTATATATTTTCTTCCCAGAAGCACCTATAGGACTTGAAGTGTGTTAGTCCCATCACACAGACCTCACATATTTTGTTCCCAGAAGCACCTATAGGACTTGAAGTGTGTTAGTCCCATCACACAGACCTATATTTTCTTCCCAGAAGCACCTATAGGACTTGAAGTGTGTTAGTCACATCACACAGAGATCATACATTTTGTTCCCAGAAGCACCTATAGGACTTGAAGTGTGTTAGTCCCATCACACAGACCTATATTTTCTTCCCAGAAGCACCTATAGGACTTGAAGTGTGTTAGTCCCATCACACAGAGATCCTATATTTTGTTCCCAGAAGCACCTATAGGACTTGAAGTGTGTTAGTCCCATCACACAGAGATCCTAGATTTTGTTCCCAGAAGCACCTATAGGACTTGAAGTGTGTTAGTCCCATCACACAGACCTATATTTTTCTTCCCAGAAGCACCTATAGGACTTGAAGTGTGTTAGTCCCATCACACAGAGATCCTATATTTTGTTCCCAGAAGCACCTATAGGACTTGAAGTGTGTTAGTCCCATCACACAGACCTATATTTTCTTCCCAGAAGCACCTATAGGACTTGAAGTGTGTTAGTCCCATCACACAGAGATCCTATATTTTCTTCCCAGAAGCACCTATAGGACTTGAAGTGTGTTAGTCCCATCACACAGACTCCTATATTTTCTTCCCAGAAGCACCTATAGGACTTGAAGTGTGTTAGTCCCATCACACAGAGATCCTCTATTTTCTTCCCAGAAGCACCCATAGGACTTGAAGTGTGTTAGTCCCATCACACAGAGCTCCTATATTTTCTTCGCAGAAGCACCTACAGGACTTGTAGTGTGTTAGTGGCATCACACAGAGATCCTCTATTTTCTTCCCAGAAGCACCCATAGGACTTCTAGTGTGTTAGTCCCATCACACAGAGCTCCTATATTTTCTTCTCAGCAGCACCCATAGGACTTCTAGTGTGTTAGTGGCATCACACAGAGCTCCTCTATTTTCTTTGCAGAAGCACCCATAGGACTTCTAGTGTGTTAGTGGCATCACACAGAGCTCCTATATTTTCTTTGCAGAAGCACCCATAGGACTTCTAGTGTGTTAGTGGCATCACACAGAGCTCCTCTATTTTCTTTGCAGAAGCACCCATAGGACTTCTAGTGTGTTAGTGGCATCACACAGAGCTCCTATATTTTCTTCTCAGCAGCACCCACAGGACTTCTAGTGTGTTAGTGGCATCACACAGAGCTCCTCTATTTTCTTTGCAGAAGCACCCATAGGACTTCTAGTGTGTTAGTGGCATCACAGAGCTCCTCTATTGTCTTTGCAGAAGCACCCATAGGACTTCTAGTGTGTTAGTGGCATCACACAGAGCTCCTATATTTTCTTCTCAGAAGCACCCACAGGACTTCTAGTGTGTTAGTGGCATCACACAGAGCTCCTCTATTTTCTTTGCAGAAGCACCCATAGGACTTCTAGTGTGTTAGTGGCATCACACAGAGCTCCTATATTTTCTTCTCAGCAGCACCCACAGGACTTCTAGTGTGTTAGTGGCATCACACAGAGCTCCTCTATTTTCTTTGCAGAAGCACCCATAGGACTTCTAGTGTGTTAGTGGCATCACACAGAGCTCCTATATTTTCTTCTCAGCAGCAGCACCCACAGGACTTCTAGTGTGTTAGTGGCATCACACAGAGCTCCTCTATTTTCTTTGCAGAAGCACCCATAGGACTTCTAGTGTGTTAGTGGCATCACACAGAGCTCCTATATTGTCTTCTCAGCAGCACCCACAGGACTTCTAGTGTGTTAGTGGCATCACACAGAGCTCCTCTATTTTCTTTGCAGAAGCACCCATAGGACTTCTAGTGTGTTAGTGGCATCACACAGAGCTCCTATATTTTCTTCTCAGCAGCACCCACAGGACTACCGACTACAATGGCTGGAAGACCGCCAAGGGGAGGCAGAGCGTGCAGAGCCAAGAACACAGGGCAGGCAGGCTCTGTTTCTAGTGGACGTGGCCGTGGCCGTGGACGTGGTCGTGCATCGTCATCAGCACGTGGCCATGGGACACGCGCGTCTTTGTTTTCGGCAGCTGGACATGTGGAGCCGCATCATGCTGAAGGCTTGGTAGAATGGATGACCAAGCCCTCCTCATCCTCCTCATCCTCTCTCACCCAGGCTCAGGGTACTGGCAGAGCAGCTGCCAACGCGTACTCAATGGCATCATCAGCCACCCCTTCCCTAGACCCACCATGTCCTCCTGAGGAGTCCCCCGAACTCTTTGAGCACAGTGTTGGGTACATGCTCCAGGAGGATGCCCAACGATTCGAAGGCTCGGATGATGATACCCAGCTTGAGGAATCTGGCAGTACTGTTCCACCAGCTGCAGCTTACTGCCAGGTTTGCTCTAGTGGTGAAGAGGGAGGGGATGATGAGGTCACTGACTCCACGTGGGTGCCTGAAGGGAGAGAGGATGAGGAGGAGGACGAGGAGGAGGAGGATGCGGCGTCACATGTCCAACGCGGCAGGATGCCCCCTGGAGGCCAGGTAGAGGCCAGCACAGCAACTGTACAACACCGCAGAGCTCCGCCTGTGCAGGGCGCTGCCTCTGCACGTTATCAGAAAAGTTCTTTGGTGTGGGCCTTTTTTGAGACGAGTGCATCAGATCGCACCACTGCTATTTGCAATATTTGTCTCAAGCGAATCTCGCGTGGCCAAAACATCAGCCGCTTGGGCACCACAAGCATGACCAGACATATGTCGACCTGCCATGCAGCTCGTTGGCAGGCACACATAAAAGACCCACACCAAAGAACTAAGCGGACCTCTCCTTGCTCCTCATCAGCTGGGATCTCCATCCCCACTACACCTTCAGTCCTCTCTGAAAGCTGCTCTGAGAGGACTGAAGGTGTAGAATTAGGTGTGTCACAACCAAGTACTTGCAGTACACCGACGTCCGATTGCAGCAGGCAAATTTCCCTGCCCCAGCTGCTGGACCGTAGAAAGAAGTACACTCCCAGCCATCCACATGCCCAGCGGTTGAATGCTAGCTTGGCTAAATTGCTAGCACTTCAACTGCTGCCTTTTCAGTTGGTAGACTCGGCCCCCTTCCGTGAGTTTGTTCAATGTGCGGTTCCTCAGTGGCAGGTTCCCAAACGCCACTTTTTCTCACGGAAGGCGATTCCGTCTCTCTACCGGCATGTGGAAGGCAATGTCCATGCCTCGCTGGACAGGGCGGTCAGCGGTAAGGTGCATATTACCGCTGACTCATGGTCCAGCAGGCATGGACAGGGACGGTACCTTTCTTTCACGGCCCATTGGGTCACTCTATTGGCAGCTGGGAGGGATGCAGGACAAGGTGCAGTAGTGTTGGAGGTTGTTCCGCCACCACGCCTCCAAAACGCTACTACTGCTACTGGTTGTGACACACCTCTCTCCTCCACCCCCTCCTCTTCTTCTTCCTCCAGTGCTCTGTCCTTGGAACCAGCGGTGCTCCGTAGGCGTACAAGGGGCTACGCAAGTACGCAGGCAAAAAGATGCCATGCAGTGCTTGCGCTGGTGTGTTTGGGGGACAGGAGCCACACTGGGCCAGAGGTTCTGGCAGCTCTGCAGGGGCAGGCCGAGAGGTGGTTGACGCCACGTCAGCTTAAGCCAGGAATGGTCGTTTCTGACAATGGCACCAACCTCCTCTCCGCCCTGCGACAGGGGCAGCTCACCCATGTGCCCTGCATGGCTCACGTCCTCAACCTGGTGGTGCAGCGGTTCTTGGGCAGGTTCCCAGGCTTACAGGATGTCCTGAGGCAGGCCAGGAAAGTCTGTGTGCATTTCCGCCGATCTTATAATGCCAGTGCTCGCCTGACTGAGCTGCAAAAGGAGCTGAACCTGCCCAAGAACCGCCTAATATGTGACATGCCCACCAGGTGGAACTCAACGTTGGCCATGCTGCAGCGACTGCACACGCAGCAGAGGGCCATCAATGAGTACCTTTGCGACTACGGCACCAGGACAGGGTCAGGGGAGCTTGGTTTTTTTTCCCCACGTCAGTGGAGCATGATCAGGGATGCATGCACTGTCCTCTCACCATTTGAGGAGGCCACGAGGATGGTGAGCAGTGACAGTGCATGCATCAGTGACACTGTCCCTCTTGTCCACCTGTTGGAGCATACGCTGCGTGGGATAATGGACAGGGCACTTGAGGCAGAACAGAGGCAGGAAGAGGAGGACTTCCTTGCCTCTCAAGGCCCCCTTTATCCGGACAGTGTTCCTTCTGTCCCACCCATCACACAGGAAGAGGAGGAGGAGGAGGAGGAGGAGGAGGATTGTGTGAGCATGGAGGTGGAGCCTGGCACTCAGCATCAGCAGCAGCAGTCTTTTAGGGATGATGTACAGTCCCAACAAACCAGTGGACTTGTACGTGGCTGGGAGGAGGTGGCTGGCGATCATGTCATCCTCAGTGACCCAGAAGACTCCGGACCGAATGCCTCAGCTAACCTACGCTGCATGGCCTCCCTGATCCTGCAAAGCCTGCGGAAGGATCCTCGTGTTCTTCGGATCAAGGAGAGGGACCATTACTGGCTGGCCACTCTCCTTGATCCGCGGTACAAGGGTAAGGTTGCGGACCTTATCTTGCCGTCGCAGAGGGAGCAGAGGATGAGACATCTCAGGGAGGCCTTGCAGAAAGGTCTGTGCAACGCGTTCCCAGAAACTGGGAGGTTACAAACTCCTGGTCCTGGGCGACGAGTTGCTGAGGCTTCGGTCAGTAGCAGAAGGAGCGGTGGGGAAGGTGGACGTCTGACCGATGCGTTCAGACAATTTTTTAGTCCGCAGCCCCAAGGTATGATCGGTTCCAGCAACCATCGCCAGCGTCTGATATACATGGTGCAGGAATACCTTGGGGCAAGGTCAGACTTGGACACCTTTCCCACCGAAAATCCTCTGGCTTACTGGGTCCTGAGGATGGATCACTGGCCAGAGCTTGCACAGTATGCAATTGAGCTACTGGCCTGTCCTGCCTCCAGCGTTCTTTCCGAACGCACATTCAGTGCTGCTGGAGGATTTGTCACCGATCATAGGGTGCGCCTGTCCACCGCCTCGGTTGATCGACTGACCTTCATCAAAATGAATCAGTCTTGGATCACCACCAGCTACCAGGCACCTGAGGCGGATATAACCGAATAATTTTTAATGTCACATCCCTTCAAGACTGCCTATGCTGATGCTGAGTGACTGTCCTCTTATGTTCACTGACTATCATCTTCCTCCTCCTCAATGATCCATGCCACCACACCAGTGCCTAAGGCACAATTTTTCAGCCCCTGTTTAACAGGGGCGTGTACATACAATTTTTATAAAAAATGTTTCGCAACACGTGTGACTGCTGTGCTCCAAGTACAGTATCTGTGAGGGGTTGCAGTGTTGTGGCACCAGCACCAGTGCCTAAGGCACAATTTTTCAGCCCCTGTTTAACAGGGGCGTGTACTTACAATTTTTTTAAAAAAATGCTTCGCAACACGTGTGACTGCTGTGCTCCAAGTACAGTATCTGTGAGGGGTTGCAGTGTTGTGGCACCAGCACCAGTGCCTAAGGCACAATTTTTCAGCCCCTGTTTAACAGGGGCGTGTACTTACAATTTTTTAAAAAAATGCTTCGCAACACGTGTGACTGCTGTGCTCCAAGTACAGTATCTGTGAGGGGTTGCAGTGTTGTGGCACCAGCACCAGTGCCTAAGGCACAATTTTTCAGCCCCTGTTTAACAGGGGCGTGTACTTACAATTTTTTAAAAAAATGCTTCGCAACACGTGTGACTGCTGTGCTCCAAGTACAGTATCTGTGAGGGGTTGCAGTGTTGTGGCACCAGCACCAGTGCCTAAGGCACAATTTTTCAGCCCCTGTTTAACAGGGGCGGGTAATTACAAATTTTTTAAAAAAATGCTTCGCTGCGCCCACCAAGAGTAACTAACTGTGAGGGCCTACAGTCTTGTGGCAACACCGTCCACCACCACCGCCAAAGGCCCAATTTTTCTGCCCTGTTCATCAGGTGCTTGCAATTACAAATCTTGATCTAATAACTCACAGCAGGGCCCATTCCTGCGCCCACCAAGAGTAACTATGAGGCCTACAGTCTTGTGGCAACACCGTCCACCACCACCGCCAAAGGCCCAATTTTTCTGCCCTGTTAATCAGGTGCTTGGTATTACAATTCTTGATCTAATAACTCACAGCATGGCCCATTCCTGCAACCACCAAGAGTAACTGTGAGAGCTTACAGTCTTGTGGCTCCACCGTACACCACCGCCAAAGGCCCAAATGTTCTGCCCTGTTCATCAGGTGCTTGCAATTACAAATCTTGATCTAATAACTCACAGCAGGGCCCATTTCCTGCGCCCACCAAGAGTAACTGTGAGAGCTTACAGTCTTGTGGCAACACCGTCCACCACCACCACAAATTTTTCTGCCCTGTTCAACAGGTGCATGCAATTACAAATCTTGATCTATTAACTCACAGCAGGGCCCATTCCTGTGCCCACCAGTCTTGTGGCTACACCAACATCTAATAGGGCAAATTTCTGCAGAGTATATACGCCAGGCCCCTACTTTCAAACATCCAACTTACAAACGACTCCTACTTGCAAATGGAAAGAGAAAACAGGAAGTGAGAGGAAATCTACCCCTAGGAAGGGAAATTCTATCCTGTTAGATTTAATTTGGGAAAAAGGTATCTCCTCTCTACTGATACTTTATCACCAATCCTTGTTTCAATTAAAACCCCACTTTTTCCAAAAACATTTGTCATTGGGACGGAAAGTGAGGTGACATGTTCTGAACAGATGTGCAAAGACAGCAAATGTTACAGGGGTGATAACCCCTCCCTATGTTCTCCAAAAAGCTTAAAAATAGATTTTTTGGGGATGGAGCTACACTTCATAATGTACCTGTTCAGATTCTACTTAAGAACAAACCTAAAGCCGCAAGTGGTTTTAAATGGCTTCTTTTTTTCCTTTACAAATGTCATTTTGTGCAAGGACAGTTCTAAACACGGGAAACACATGCCACTTCACAGGCATACTTTAGACACCCCCCAGGGACCATATTTAAAGGAAAATTTCACTTTTTTTTTTTCACTTTATGCATCATTAAAATGACTGCTCCCGAAAAAACGTTAGTTTTTAAAAGTTCTTTTTGCATTGATATATGTCCCCTGGGGCAGGACCCGGGTCCCCAAACCTGTTTTATGACATTAACATGCATATTGGCCGTTGTAATTAGCACTTTTGATTTCGAACGTTCGCGTCCATTATAACGTATAGGGTTCGAAAATTCGCGCGAACTTTCGGTCCGTTCGAAGGTTCTGGTGCGAACCGACCCGGGGGTGTTCGGCTCATCCCTACAGACAACACACAATCACTCTCCAGGTTTCCTCAGCCCACCCCAGAACCCCCTCTCTACTCCCGCAGGTTCCAGTTTAATGACTAGTTAAAGGATTTTTATCTTGCTATTAAAGTGCATCTGTTCCTATTATTCAAAGGTATAATAATCTTATACTTATGTTTCCATTTGTAGCAATAACACAACTGTGAATAAAAACTCTGCACTTAGACCCCTTTCACACTGGGGCGTTTTGCAGGTGCTATAGCGTTAAAAATAGCGCTTGCAAACCACCCTAAAACAGCTGCTCCATTCACTCCAGTGTGAAATCCCGAGTGCTTTCACACTGGAGCCTTGCGCTGGCAGGGCGTCAGAAAAGAGCTTCTTTAGAGCAGTGAAGGAGCTGTGAACTCACCGCTCCTCCACGGCTCCTTTCCATTGAAATCAATGGAGCAGCGCTGTCATACCACCGGCAAAACGTAGCTGCGGCGGTGTTTTGCGGGCAGATTTAACCCCTTTTTGGCCACTAGCAGTGGTTAAAACCGCCCGCTAGAGGTTAAAACTGCCCTGCTAGTGGCCAAATAGCACTGCTAAAATGACGGTAAAGGGGCGCTAAAAATAGCGCAGCTTTACTACTGACGCCCGGGGCGGCACAATGTGAAAGGGGTCTTAGTGTAACAAAGTCCCCTGAAGACGTTTGGTGAGACAAAACTAGTAGGGCAAGACCTTGGTTGTGATGCCATTTCACACGCGTGTTCAACTAAGTGCCCTTTTAATCAAATAAAGCGTTTTAATAGCTCCGTAGACACACACAGCTCAGCTCAGTTTGCTGTAACTGATTATAAAGTGTGAGCTGCAATTTGGCTTCAATTTGTTAACCTCTTCCCCACCCCATTAAAGCCCAAAGAAGGCTACAGCATAGTACCCCAGTTCTGAGAAGGCATCCATTGACGTCCTCCCAGAACCAGGCCCCCTGCAAGCCCCCAGCGCATTTGGCAGCGATGTGTCCTGTAACAGCGTGAAGAGAGAAGAGCCAGTAACTGGTAATTCTGACAGGAGACATTTACACTGATATCAGTGCCCTGATTATAAGTGCAGCCCCATCACTTCCCATCAGTGTTGCCAATAAGTGCAGATCAGTGCTCCCTATTAGTGCCCATCAGTGCTCCCTATTAGTGTCTATCAGTGCTGCCTATGAGTGCCCATCAATACCGCCTATCAGTGCCACCTATCAGTGCCCATCAGTGCTGCATATCAGTGCTGCATATGTGCCATCAGTGCCACCTCATCAGTGCCCATCAGTGCCACTTCATCAGTGGCTCCTCATCAGTGCACATCAGTGAAGGAGAATAAATTATTATTTGCAAACAATTTTAACAGAAAGTAAGAAAAAATGTTTTTCTCTAAATTGTCTGCCTTTTTCCGTTAGTTTAGCAAAAAATAAAAAGCCCAGTGGTGATTAAATACTACCAAAAGAAATCTCTATCAGTCTCAAAAAATTGATAAAAATCTCATATGGGTACAGTGAAGGGGGTAAAAAGTGCCCAGTATTGAAGTGTTTCATGCATCTAAACACATTTAACATCCCCCCCCCCCCACAGACTGACAACTGACAATGCTGCTATCTGCTCATTCCCCTCCAGAGTTGTGTCTCACTAATACAGGAGGTAAGTTACTGGCCAGATCAACAGTTTAAAACGGAGGGAAAAAAGCCAAAGAAAAGAAGAACTTATGCAGCCACCACATCTAATGATTGGGAAGCTGCAATATAATAAAAAAAAAAATGTTGGGGGTTAATACCACTTTAACATCAGCTGTTTCCAATACTTAACCCCCTACCTGTACACACTCAATACTCTGTGATCCAGCGCCACTCGTCTTATGGGTTTAATGATGCCCAGAAGTGGTTATGAATGTGGGCCCATGGCAATAAGTACATTCCCCCCCAGGAGGAGGGATGGGGGCATTCTCAAGCTTCCCTGGACTCAAAGGGGAATGCGCAGAGAGCAGCACTGTGTTAATATGTGCCAATATACACCGTGGTGGAGGATATACTGTTAAAGTGATTGTAAAGAAATATATATTTTATTTTTAAATAACAAACATGTTATACTTACCCGCTCTGTGTAATGGTTTTGCACTGAGCAGTCCTGATCTTCCTCTTCTCGGGACCCCAGCTAGCGCTCTGGGCCCCTCCCCCTTACCGAGTGTCCCCACAGCAAGCTGCTTGCATGCTTGCTCCTGTGCCGCCTCTCTGTGTCCTTAAGACACAGAGAACACGGCTCAGCCCTGCTCCCTGCCACACTTGCTGTGATTGACAGCAGAAGGAGCCCCGGCTCTCATGCACATGACTGGATTGGGATCGGGCTTAGGTAAGTATTAGGTGGGGCTGAGGATGCAACTGTACACTGAAAGTTTTTTACCTTAATGCATAGAATGTATGAAGGTAAAAAAAAACTTCAGCCTTTCCAACCACTTAAAGTGGATGTAAACCCAATGAAGTGAACAGCCTCAAGATGATACACAGTGATGAATCAAATTTCCCTATTGTCAGGGAATCCTTGTTAGATGTCTGGCACATAGATGTGCGCAAGCGCATAGAGTTTCCCATAGAATGGCTAACAGTCGCATGCGATAGTCTGCAATTGCGTGTGCGCATGCGCACATTTAAAGGGAGTCTAGCCTCCTATCCTTTGCTGACTGATCTTCATCTGTGTCCTGTATCCTGATCTGATCCTGTGTGCTCTCCTAGTTGCTGACCTGGCTTGTTCTTTGACCTAGGCTGTGGATCCTGTTCCTGTACTGCTGCTCACCTCTGACCCGGCTCCGTTCCTGACTCTGGCTCTGTTTATGATTTGGTACCCCACTGCCCACCTGCTGACGATGCAGGCACCCTTGGGTCTCCAGAACCCTGACAAGCTGCCGGCCTAGAATATCCGCAACAGGCCTTCATGTCCCTCTTTTCCTTTGGCTTCTTCTGTCTCATCCTCAGTGGGGCCAGGACATGAGATATAAGAGAGGCCGACCTCATTAACTCAGTCTCCTATCAGGTACATGACACGTACATAAGTTTTACATGTATATCTGCTGCCTTCAGCTTTATATACTGTTTATAAAGTGCACATCCTGTTAGAATTTCCTCTTCTTGTTCCAGCAGGGGGAGGGGAGTCTTGCCATACTCTGTGAGACAGCTGATTGGAGGAAAGGCCCACATCCCCTCTCCACATAGGCATAGACTCGCAGAGCTGTGAAATGACCAGCTGTTCTCTTAATCTATTTATAGCACCCGCCCTGACACAAATTTCAGGTTGGTTTTATCACATGTCAGAGAACTTGTCAGAAGTTATCATACTGATAATAGAAGAATGGAGCAGGAGAAAGCCACGGGACTTAGGGCTTTGAATAGAGATAAGAAAACACTGCAGATATATGTACCCAGCTCAAAAATCATGAATCGGGTTTACATCCACTTTAAACCATACAGCAAGAGAGTCTCACTTTAAGTGCTGCAGTTGTTATATACATTTGTAAGGCTAGGCTAAGCAAGCTATTGTCGAACAATAGGCATAGGAAACCCAAGGATTGGCCACAAACCCATAGTAGTGGTGAACCTGAAGCTAATCCAAACCTAAAATGAACTGTGACACTGTTGAGAATCTCTTTCTAACAAACTGACACACACTCGCTGACCCTCCCTTTCCTGGTCAGACCCTTATCCTAGATAGGGGTCTGGTATGGATTTTTAAGGGGAACTGCACGCAAAAAATAAAATGTAGTGGGGTCCCCCCTAAATATCAGACCTATATCCAGGCATGCAGTCCAGCTTGGCAGGAATAGAAGGGACAGCGAGGGTGAAACCCCCTCCTGAACTATACCAAGCCACAAAGGGACAAGAGCCTCACCCCCAAAACCCTGGCCATGCAGATGTGGGTGACTGTGGGGTGGACTTATTGAAGTCTGCAATCCACTTTGTGATAAGGGGGCTCCCAGTTATCTGCCTTCCTCCTTATGTGAATAAGTAAGGAGTACATACCTCTTATAAGTTAGTCATTGTCAGTCACGATGAATGATGACCTCATGACCTGATGAAATGTCCTGCTGTAATCTGGCCAGAAATGACAGCTCCCTGACCAGCTGCTGAATGTCAACAAACTGACCAGCTGATATCATTGACTAACTATGGTCTTGACCATATTTGGTCAATGAAGTCACCCTCAATGCACTCTGGCTTGTTTCCTTTTGGCGGGCTAGTGTCCGAAAGCTTAATTTAGTGCTGATAGTAACACTGCCACTAAATAAATGATTTGCTGTAGCAACCGAAGGTTTGGCTAGCAACAAATGACAAATTGACAAATCTGGCCATTTAGTTCCCCTGTTCAGCGAACTCTTGGTTGACCTGAACCCGAAGCTCATCCCTAACCATATTAAAGTGGAACTTTAGTCAGAAAATTAAGTTCTGCTAGATTACTTCAGGCTGGCCCCTTTTGCAGGTATAACTACCGTATATACTCGAGTATAGGCCGACCTGAATGTAAGCCGAGGCACCTAATTTTACCACAAAAAAATGGAAAAACGTATTGACTCCAGTATAAGCCTAGTGTGAGAAATGCGCAGCTACTGTAAGTGGAAAAGAGGGTCAACAATGCCCATTTGCAGCCTCACTGTGCCCATTTGCAGCCATAGGTCCCCCAAACTTCAAACTTGGTAGTTAAGGGTTCCTAGATGCCCCCTATCTGCAGCCAAATGTGGGGTCTCTGGACCCAAAGGGTCCTGAAATAACATTGCTGCAGATGGGCACAGTTGACCGAATTTGGGGCCCCGTATCTTTGGGCCACTTGGTGCTAGGAACCCCAAATTTTGTATGCAAACTCAGTCGAACTAGCACTACAACATATCCAGATGGGGTTCCTATTACCAAGTGGCCCTGAGATACGGGGCCCCAAATTCGGTTCGGAAAATGTCAAGCACTTTTCTGCAGCAGAGAATGACCCCCCCATATCTCGGGGCCACTTAGTGCTAATAGTAATATGTTGTAGTGGCCAAGTGGCCCCAAGATACGGAGCCGCAAAGTCGGTCAACTGTGTCCATCTGCAGCAATGTTATTTCAGGACCCTTTGGGTCCAGAGACCCCACATTTGGCTGCAAATAGGGGCATCTGGGAACCCTTAACTACCAAGTTTGAAGTTTGGGGACCTATGGCTGCAAATGGGCACAGTGAGGCATGCAAATGGGCACAGTGAGGCTGCAAATGGGCATTGTTGACCCTCTTTTCCACTTACAGTAGCTGCGCATTTCTCACACTAGGGGTTCCTAGCACCAAGAGGCCCGAGATATGGGGCCCCAAAGTCAGGTCGGAAAATTTCATTTTCTGCGGCAGAAAAATGCTTGACTACAGTATAAGTCGAGGGGGGTACTTTTAGCGCAATAAAATGTGCTGAAAAACTAGGCTTATGCTCGAGTATATACGGTATGTAAAACATTAAAAATAAGTGCCCATACTGTTTAACATCCAGTAATGCACTGTTTCACCCTGCTCTGCACATGCTTAGTTGCTTTCTATTTTTCATTACTGTGCCAAAAATGTAGAGGCTGATCTGCTGAGCAGCCTAAAGATTTACTGCTGCTCAGGGGCTCTGGGCTTCAGCAAAATGGCAGCCTTCAACAAGAAGAAACAGGGACGATGCTGAAGGCAATTTACAGCACACACTAATTTTGGTAGCATAATTTTTAATGTTGTATGTATGTTACTTGCTAAAGAACATTCTTTTTTTTCAAGTTGTTATGGGTAAAGTTCTACTTTAAGTATTATAGAAAGTGCAATGATACAAACCTTCAAGAGAACATCTCCCTGTGTTCAGTGTGATCTTAAAACTATTCCTCAGCTGGGATTTCCGCTTACTTCTCAGCTAGACCCAGCTCAACACAGCATAGTTTTAGTAAGAAAATATAAGAGGTTGAGATTATGGGTATTTGAAGAAAATGATTGTCGGCGGTGTTGTTACCTCTAATGAAATACAGTTGAAGAATTCAGAAGACTTTTCAAACATTCATGGTTATGTTTTTGTCGGACATTAAACAGCAGGTAAATTGTTGGTTCAAAAAGGCAATGAATTTGTTACAGACGTATTTACAAAATACAACAATTATATTGTTAAAGGACTACTGCTACTAAAGCATAACTCCCAACCGTCCCAGATTCCGGGGATGTGTCAGTACAACTCCCACCCCAGGCTGTTCCCACCTGGTGATGTAGGAGGACCACGCCCGCCCGGTAACCTGGCTTCTTCTTTGACCATGTCTGTGTATTCTGTTCCGGTCCCCCTGCCTGATCACACTTCAAGGTCCCCCTGCCTGATCACACTTCTCTCACCCCCCTCTCTCACCTCCCTCTCTCTCTAACCCCCCTCTCTCTCTGTCTGTCACTCCCTCTCTCACCTCCGTCTCTCTCTCTCTCTAACCCCCCTCTCTATTTCTCACCCCCCTCTCTCAACTCTGTCTCTCACCCCCCTCTCTCTCACCCCACTCTTTCATCTCTCTCTCACTCTCTCTCTCACCCCTCTCTCCCCCATTCTTTTATCACCCCCTCTCTTTCTCACCTCCCTTTCTCTCGTCTCTTTTTCTCACCCCCTCTCTCTCTTTTATACCCCCTCTCTCTCCCTCCCACTGGTAAGAGTTTGGTCACACCCACATTTTGCCACGGCACGCTACGCATGCTGCAGGTCTTCCCTTACCTCAAGTGTGCCTCATTCGGAAGTTCAAAAGTTGAGAGGTATGCTAAAGCATTTTGGGTGAGCACATGAGCTAAAACATATACAAGACCACCAAACTACATATAAAAAGGACTTTTCTAGAATGCACATCCACCCTGCAGCAAGTCTTGCTACAGGGTGGATGTGCCCCTTGCTTGTGTCAGTAACCATTGCCTCACAAATAGATTTTTGCCCTGTCTGTGAATCAGATTCTGGCACGTTAGTGTAATAGCTAACTGCAAACCACTAAGTGTGATTAAGTGGTTATTATCCAGAATCATAGCCATATGCAATTCAGGCCTTGAACAATCTTTATACTCTTTTTAGATGACCGATTAACAGCAGAAATATATCTTTATAAATTAATGCCTAAGTAATGCCCTGATAAAGGATATGCATTTCTGTTCATCTGCACCTAATTTTCAATAGTCAGGTAGATGACATGACCTTCAATTAAGGTATATAGTGGTGTCCATCCTCAGTCTGATCATTTATTTTGAAAGACACCCATTTTTACAGGATTGTAGTAAGTTGAATGTAGTAGGTTGAATGGTCTGTCTTTGTTACCTCAACATTTCATATCACTGATATGTGCCTGCTGTACCATGTACTTATATGAGAAAGTATCCTGTTCTTTTTGTATTGCTTCCTCTGTGTGAAATCCCTGGCATTCCTGTTAGTCCCTTTGTTTTTAAAAACTGACCACACTCAGCAGGAGAACAAAACGTGGTCAGTTCTCTAGCTATGTCTATTGTACGCCAATGAGCAGACTTGTCCCCCCCCCCCCCCTCCCCGCACAGCCATTCACTGAAAAGCTCAGTGTACTGCTGCTTCTCCTCCCCAGCTCTTTTGTTGCTGGGAACAGAGGCAATGTGATCACTTTTAAAAATGGAAAAAATATATTTATACTACGTGTTTTTTTTATATCTATATAAAAATGTTTTGCCTTTCATTTCTATTTGAAACAGAATAGGTTGCTTTACAAGATGATTGTTTACAATTACTTTAACCACTTCAGCCCGGAAGATTTGGCTGCTCAATGACCAGGCCATTTTTTGCGATATGGCACTGCGACGTTGTACCCAAATAAAATTGACGTCCTTTTTTTCCCCACAAATAGAGCTTTCTTTTAGTGGTATTTGATAACCTCTGTGGTTTTTATTTTTTGTGCTATAAACAAAAGAAGACCAACCATTTTGAAAAAAACACAATGGGGCTGATTTACGAACGGTTTGCGCCATGAGTTGCGGCGCACGACGATGCGCAACGGACGTTTTCGTATTTACAAAACATTTGAGCCTCTAACACAGCGCAATTTCCCATTTACTATTATCTTGCCGGCGCACGGGAGGTGTCGATTAGTGCGCCACTATAGACATGGCGCACGCTATCTTCAACTCAGGATTAAAAGAAGGTGGAAGTGCCAATATTATGGGGGTTATGTGGGGTGATGTGAGGAAGTATTGTTATAACAAAGATGCCCAAAATAGAATAAGAAAGTGACATTTGCGCGTGTTCAAGTGCTCTGGTTCACTGCGCTGGCAAAATCTTAGTAAATGTCAAGCCACCTAAATGCATTTGCATAAGTTGAACGGGCGCACTTCCCAACTTGACTTTTTTTTTTTTTTTTTTTACGCTGGTTCACTTCTATGTGGGCCTGGTATCGATATTAACCACTTCAGCCCCGGACCAATTGTCAGCTTAAGGACCAGAGGTCTTTTTTCAATTTCGCACTGCACTGCTTTAACTGGTAATTGCGCAGTCATGCAATGTTGTAACCAAACAAAATTTGCATCCTTTTCTTCCCACAAATAGGGCTTTCTTTTGATGGAATTTGATTGCCTCTGTGATTTTTATTTTTTGCAATATAAACGGAAAAAGACCGAAAATTTAGAAAAAAAAAAAGATATTTTCTACTTTTTGTTATAAGAAAAATCTAATGAACTCAATTTTAGTCAAACATTTGGGCTAAAATGTATTCAGCAACACGTCTTTAGTAAAAAAACAATTGTCAATAAGCGTATATTTATTGGTTTGCGCAAAAGTTATAGCGTCAACAAACTAGAGTACATTTTCTGGAATTTACACAGCTTTTAATTTATGACTGCCTATCTCATTTCTTGAGGTGCTAAAATGGCAGAGCAGTAAAAAACAAAACAAATGACCCCATTTTGGAAAGTAGACACCCCAAGCTATTTGCTGAGAGGCATGTTGAGCCCAATGAATATTTTTTTTTTTTAGTCCAAAGTGATTGAATAAAGACAAAAAAAAAAAGTTGTCACTAAATGATATATTGCTCACACATGCCATGGTTATATGTGGAATTGCATCCCAAAATACATTTTGCTGCTTCTCCTGAGTATGGGGATACCACATGTGTGGGACTTTTTGGGAGCCTAGCCGCGTACGGGGCCCCGAAAACCAATCACTGCCTTCTGGATTTCTAAGGGTGCAAATTTTTGATTTCACTCCTCACTACCTATCACAGTTTCGAAGGCCATGAAATGCCAAGATGGCACAAACCCCCCCCCAAATGACCCCATTTTGGAAAGTAGACACCCCAAGCTATTTGCTGAGAGGCATGTTGAGCCCATTGAATATTTTTTTTTTTTAGTCCCAAGTGATTGAATAAAGACAAAAAATAAAATAAAAATTATTTTCAAAAAGTTGTCGCTAAATGATATATTGCTCACACATGCCATGGTTATATGTGGAATTGCACCCCAAAATACATTTTGCTGCTTATCCTGAGTATGGGGATACCACATGTGTGGGACTTTTTGGGAGCCTAGCTGCGTACGGCACCCCAAAAAACAATCACCGCCTTCAGGATTTCTAAGGGTGCAAATTTTTGATTTCACTCCTCACTACCTATCACAGTTTCGAAGGCCATAAAATGCCAAAATAGCACAAAACACCCCCAAATGACCCCATTTTGGAAAGTAGACACCCCAAGCTATTTGTTGAGAGGCATGTTGAGTCCATGGAATATTTTTATATTTTGCCACAAGTTGCGGGAATATTACAAACTTTTTTTTTTTTGCCCAAAGTTGTCACTTAATGATATATTGCCCACACATGCCATGGGCATATGTGGAATTACACCCCAAAATACATTCTGCTGCTTCTCCTGAGTACGGGGATACCACATGTGTGGGACTTTTTGGGAGCCTATCCGCATACGGGACCCCGAAAACCAAGCACCGCCTTCAAGATTTCTAAGGGCATACATTTTTGATTTCACTCCTCACTACCTATCACTACCTATCACAGTTTTGAAGGCCATAAAATGCCAAGATGGCACAAACCCCCCCAAATGACCCCATTTTGGAAAGTAGACACCCCAAGCTATTTGCTGAGAGGCATGTTGAGCCCATTAAATATTTTTTTTTTTTGTCCCAAGTGATTGAATAAAGACAAAAAAAAAAAAAAAAAATGTTTTACAAAAAGTTGTCGCTAAATGATATATTGCTCACACATGCCATGGTTATATGTGGAATTGCACCCCAAAATACATTTTGCTGCTTCTCCTGAGTACGGGGATACCACATATGTGGGACTTGTACCATGTACGGCACCCCGAAAACCAATCACCGCCTTCAGGATTTCTAAGGGTGCAATTTTTGATTTCACTCCTCACTACCTATCACAGTTTCGAAGGCCATTAAATGCCAAAATAGCACAAACCCCCCCCCCCCCCAAATGACCCAATTTTGGAAAGTAGACACCCCAAGCTATTTGTTGAGAGGCATGGTGAGTATTTTACAGCTCTCATTTGTTTTTGAAAATGAAGAAAGTAAAAAAAAAATTTTTTTTTTTTTTTTTCCCTTTTTCAATTTTAAAAACTTAGTGACAAAAAGCGGGATCTGCAAAATACTCACCATACCTCTCAACAAATAGCTTGGGGTGTCTACTTTCCAAAATGGGGTCATTTTGCGGGGGGGGGGGGTTGTGCCATCTGGGCATTCCATGGCCTCCGAAATTGTGAAATTGTGATTGGCAGTGAGGATTGAAATAAAAAAATTACACCCTTAGAAAGCCTGAAGGCGGTGCTTGGTTTTTGGGGTCCCGTACGCAGCTAGGCTCCCAAAAAGTCTCACACATGTGGTATCCCCGTACTCAGGAGAAGCAACATAATGTATTTTGGGGTGTAATTTCACATATGCCCATGACATGTTTGAGCAATATATCATTTAGTGACAACTTTTTGTAAACATTTCTTTTTTTTCATTATTCAATCTCTTGGGACAAAAAAAAAAAAAAATATTAAATGGGCCCAACGTGCCTCTCAGCAAATAGCTTGGGGTGTCTACTTTCCAAAATGGGGTCATTTGGGGGGGGGGGGGGGGGGGGGGGCGGGGGGGGGGGGGGGGGGGGGGGGGGGGGGGGGGGTTTGAACTGTCCTGGCATTTTATGCACAACATTTAGAAGCTTATGTCACACATCCCCCACTCTTCTAACCACTTGAAGACATTAGACAAAGCCCTTTCTGACACTTTTTGTTTACATGAAAACATATTTTTTTTTTTGCAAGAAAATTACGCTGAACCCCCAAACACTATATATATTGTTAAAGCAAAGGCCCTACAGATTAAAATGGTGGGTGTTGCATTTTTTTTTTTCAAACGCATTTTTTGTGGACAAAATACACTTTTTTTTATTTTAATGCACTAAAACACACTATATTGCTCAAATTTTTGATGAAATAAAAAAGATGATCTTAGGCTGAGTACATGGATACCAAACACGACATGCTTTAAAATTGCGCATAAACACGCAGTGGCGACAAACTACATACATTTTTAAAAGCCTTTAAAAGCCTTTACAGGTTACCATATTAGATTCACGGAGGAGGTCTACTGCTAAAATTACTGCCCTCGATCTGACCTTCGCGGTGATACCTCACATGCATGGTGCAATTGCTGTTTACATATGACGCCAGACCGACGCTTGTGTTCGCCTTTGCGCAAGAGAAGGGGGCAGGGGTGCTTTTTTTTTTTTTTTTTTTTTTTTTATTTATTTAGCTTTTTTATTTTATTTTTAAACTGTTCCTTTCATTTTATTTTTTTTGTAATCATTTTTATTATAACAATAAAAATGATAACAAAAAAAAAATGAAAGTAACAGTTTAAAAAAAAAAAAAGCTAAATAAAAAAAAAAAGAAGCACCCCTGCCCCCCCTTATCTTGCGCAAAGGCGAACACAAGCGTCGGTCTGGCGTCATATGTAAACAGCAATTGCACCATGCATGTGAGATATCACCGCGAAGGTCAGATCGAGGGCAGTAATTTTAGCAGTAGACCTCCTCCGTGAATCTAATGTGGTAACCTGTAAAGGCTTTTAAAAGCTTTTAAAAATGTATGTAGTTTGTCGCCACTGCGTGTTTGTGCGCAATTTTAAAGCATGTCGTGTTTGGTATCCATGTACTCAGCCTAAGATCATCTTTTTTATTTCATCAAAAATTTGAGCAATATAGTGTGTTTTAGTGCATTAAAATAAAAAAGGGAATGTAAATATCCCCTATGATAGCAATAGGCAGTGACAGGTACTTTTTTTTTTTGAAAAAAATTGGGGTCTATTAAACCCTAGATCTTTCCTCTGCCCTCAAAGCATCTGACCACACCAAGATCAGTGTGAAAAAACGCTTTCCCAATTTCCCAATGGCGCTGTTTATATCCAGGAGGGGGGACATTCCCTTGTAAAAGCAGTCTAGAGTCTATTTACCTGCTAGAATTGCTTTTACATGAAAGCCGATCACTGGCTGAAAAGAATGATACCAAGATGATACCTAAACCTGCAGGCATCATTCTGGTATAACCATTCAAAGTCCAGCAACATACTGGACATATATTGTAATCTTTTTTTTTTTTCATGCAGCCTCTTGGCTGAACGAAAAAAAGAGATTGATCGGTGGGTATGCCCACCATTAGAATACCTCCCTTCATCCACCCACTTCTAATGATGGGCATACATGCACCATTTATATATGCCAAAGCATGGGGGCATCCTCCCGCAAAAGTTATGCCGCGTACACACGGTCAGACTTTTCCACGTGCAAGCCTCCATCGGAATTTTGACCGTATGTACGCGGCATTAGGAGCAAATCGCTCCTCCGCCCCTGCTGCCCCCATACTTCGGCATATATGCTCTTTTTTATAACTGTGGTGGTGAAATCACCTCCTACAGCGTTGGAGTCACGGCTTTATGTATCGTGGGAGCAAACGCTGTTGCTGTCAAGATAAATAAATCCGCGCTGCAACTGAATGGCGTACCTGCTAAGCAAATTATGGTTAACATTAAAAAAAGTAACATTACAGTATAACAGTAAGACCTTACCATACCATACTTGCAAAGCAAATACCAAACAAAAACATAGTAAAAAATGATTTTTTTTTTTAATGCAACCGGTGCCTAAAATATATATATGCCGAAGCATGGGGGCATCCTCCTGCAAAAAAGTTATGCCTCGTACACATGGTCGGACTTCCACGGGCAAGCCTCCGTCGGAATTTCAACCGTATGTACGTGGCATTAGGAGCAAATCGCTCCTCCGCCCCTGCTGCCCCCATGCTTCGGCACATATGCTCTTTTTTTTAAGTGTGGTGGTGAAATCACCTCCGACAGCACTGGAGTCACAGCTTTATGTATCGTGGGAGCAAACGCTGTTGCTGTCAAGATAAATAAATCCGCGCTGCAGCTGAATGGCGCACCTGAAAACAAAAAAATGGTTAACAATAAAACACAGTAAACAGTAAAGTATAACAAAATTACATACCTGAAAAGCAAGCATGATAAAACATAATAAAACATTGCAGAATAGAATACAGTAAAAAAGAGCAACAATAGAGAGAGAATAGAGAGAAAGAGAGAGAACAATAAAACGACAACTATTTTTGGGTTTTTTATTTTAGATTTTTTTTTGGGGGGGGTTGTACTTTTTTTTTATTTTTAACACTTTTTTTTTGTAACTATAATTTTAACTGTAACGGTCGGGTCTCAAAATGTGATGGCATCTTGGGAGACCCTGTGAAAGTGTATCCTAGCCTGTGAAATGCTGTACCCTACGCTAATACTTCACTAGTGAATGATAGCGTTCAAAACATTCAACAATGCAAAGACCAGGATTGTCAGGACAGCGTGGACAATAATAACGGGTGTCACGCCTTGATCCGCGATTGGTACAGACACGACATCTTTTTTGGGGGGTTCGTTGGGTAGGGGTACTCGGGAGGGCATAAAGATAATGCCGCTCATGCAGCCGGCTTACTGCATTTGGTTGGGAATGGTGAGGTGCAGAACCGTCTGGATACAGAAGGTCTGTGACAACCTCTTCCTGGAATTCAAGGAAGGGTAAAGTCCCACCTGAAGCTCCGTATAGCACATGAGCGTTCAGCAAAGCCAATTGAAATAAATAAATAGACACTTTTTGGTACCAGCATCTAGCCTTACGGGCAACTAGATACGGCGCCAACAACTGGTCGTTGAGATCCACCCCTCCCATATTTTGGTTATGTTCGTGGACACAGAGGGGTTTCTCCACAACACCAGCCGCCGTACGAATTTGGACTGTCGTGTCTGCATGAAGGGAGGTAAGAACAAAAACATTCTTATTATCCCTCCACTTCACAGCAAGCAAGTTATTACACTGAAAGCAGGCTCTCTCCCCCAGCCTAAGGTGGGAATCTACAAGCCGCTGGGGAAAGCCCCGGCGACTAGGTCGCACGGTGCCACATGCTCCAATCTGATGATCAAACAAGTGACTAAACAGTGGCACGCTCGTGTAATAATTGTACCCCTTTCCGAACAAGGGTGACACCAAGTTCCACACTATCTTGCCAGCGCTCCCTATGTAATCTGGACAGTTCTCCGGCTCTACGTAACTATCTTTTTCCTCATAAACCGAAAAGCTCCATGTATAGCCTGTTGCCCTGTCACAGAGCTTTAAATGAAGCAAATGAATAGTGGAGGTGAATTTGAGTATAAAGTATTAATTTAATAGCATTGATCTATACACGTTGGAACATTGTTCATTTCATATATATATACATAGAATATGCACAAAGGCTAGGCATGATGAGTAAAAACATGCATAACAATACATAATCAAAGCAATAGACGTTTGAATAAAAGCAATAACATGCATTTGCAAGTAGCAACATGTCCAATCCTGGCACATGCATCCACATGATGATATATATCCACCAAATGCTCTGTAATCAACATCATGAGGTAAAATGGTCGTAGGTAGATAAATGACGGTCAGTGTAAATTGTAATTGTGGCATCAGATAGAGCTCTACGCGTTTCGTGGGTTTGCCCACTCGTCAGGAGCAGATGCGACAAAATGTTCCTATGGAATAATTCGAAAAAAATTGTAAAGGGTCAAACTCTAGAGAGAAAAAACTCTCAGCTTACATGTATGTATAATTGGCCAACATCACTCACCAAAACCCAGACAGTGAATGCAGCGCGGGATAGCCGGCGCAGGGTCGGCCACGGGTACGATGCCATCGCGGGAGCTGAGGCGGCATAGTATGGTGATGCAGCACCGGATAATGCAAGGATAGATAGAATGTAAGTGGAGTCTCCGTGTGGAAAGACAAGGTGATATATATTTCACAAAACGAGGGTATCTGGGAGTAAAAAATATAATAAATGTAAATGGATACAGTGATCCAGTAATATGGGTACTAGTAGTACTAATTATAAGTGAACCCAGTGTAATTCCACGAGAAGTGATGACAGAAGTCAAGGTGGTGCCAAAGAGTATTAGAATGCTGAATGTGAAAAGGTGATGAGTACATAGGTCCTTGAAAATGTGAACATGTGAAAACCAAACGTTACAAAGTGGGGGAAATGAATGTGTGGACACAAAGACTAAACCACCATAAAGGAAAAAAGATGAGAAGAAAAAAGGGAAGAGGGGAAGAGAAGGAACTCAACCAAAAATGAAGACTTACATTGTTACTGCATCAAAGCATCACCAGCATGCAATGGCTGGTGTGCAGAACCCCGGAAGGAAGCTGGTCAATGAGCAGCTCACTTCTGTGGGGAATGTATACTTATGCCGCCAACGCCACGCAGGGGAACCAATGGGGAGAAAAGAACACACCTGAGCCGAGTAACTACTCAGCATCAGGTGTGGAAATTCCCCCAAACGAGACCCAGGGTGGTAAGGCTAGACGTCGGCGCAGTGCGGTCATGACTGACGTCACATGCCCAGCGTGATAGCCGTCACGCATACAGCGTGACATGCGTGGCGCCGATGCGCAATGGGGCATCCGCCCGAGCCTCCCGAGCATGGTGTGCAGGGGGAGGAGGGGGAGGAGCCCACTAGGCGCATCGCAGCTCCCGCGATGATGACAAACCCCAAGCACAGCCAAGCGCCAGCCAATCCACGCGGAGCAATCAACTGACCAGGCAGGGAAAGTTTGTTGGGCATCTTGATGGAGATAATCCATGCAGATGCACAGGAGCAGTACCGGGAATGCTCCATAGGAGGAATGCCGTGTTTAAAAAACCTTTACAAATATAACTAGAGAACAGTATAGCTAAATATTAATGAATGTCGATGTATAAACCTTAGTAGGTTAACCCTATGAATGAGGGCAAGACCTGTATGGAGATAATCTATGCGGATGCACAGGAGCAGTACGGGAAATGCTCCACAAGCAGAATGCCATGTATAAAATACCTTTACAAATATAAGTATAGAGAACAATATAGCTAAATATTAATAAATGTCAATATATAAACCTTAATAGGTTAACCCTATAAATGAGGGCAAAACCTCACACAGGGATGGCAGGGGAACACTGCCAAAGCCAAATATTCAAATGCTTCCATCCCGATATCTGTGTATAAATGAGCGGGAGTTGGGACTTTAAATGAAGCACCCTAGGGTGCCTCCATCCCGGTAATAAATGAAAAATAAAGGGGAGTTGGGACTTTAAATGAAGCAAATGAATAGTGGAGGTGAATTTGAGTATAAAGTATTAATTTAATAGCATTGATCTATACACGTTGGAACATTGTTCATTTCATATATATATACATAGAATATGCACAAAGGCTAGGCATGATGAGTAAAAACATGCATAACAATACATAATCAAAGCAATAGACGTTTGAATAAAAGCAATAACATGCATTTGCAAGTAGCAACATGTCCAATCCTGGCACATGCATCCACATGATGATATATATCCACCAAATGCTCTGTAATCAACATCATGAGGTAAAATGGTCGTAGGTAGATAAATGACGGTCAGTGTAAATTGTAATTGTGGCATCAGATAGAGCTCTACGCGTTTCGTGGGTTTGCCCACTCGTCAGGAGCAGATGCGACAAAATGTTCCTATGGAATAATTCAAAAAAATTGTAAAGGGTCAAACTCTAGAGAGAAAAAACTCTCAGCTTACATGTATGTATAATTGGCCAACATCACTCACCAAAACCCAGACAGTGAATGCAGCGCGGGATAGCCGGCGCAGGGTCGGCCACGGGTACGATGCCATCGCGGGAGCTGAGGCGGCATAGTATGGTGATGCAGCACCGGATAATGCAAGGATAGATAGAATGTAAGTGGAGTCTCCGTGTGGAAAGACAAGGTGATATATATTTCACAAAACGAGGGTATCTGGGAGTAAAAAATATAATAAATGTAAATGGATACAGTGATCCAGTAATATGGGTACTGGTAGTACTAATTATAAGTGAACCCTGTGTAATTCCACGAGAAGTGATGACAGAAGTCAAGGTGGTGCCAAAGAGTATTAGAATGCTGAATGTGAAAAGGTGATGAGTACATAGGTCCTTAAAAATGTGAACATGTGAAAACCAAACGTTACCAAGTGGGGGAAATGAATGTGTGGACACAAAGACTAAACCACCATAAAGGAAAAAAGATGAGAAGAAAAAAGGGAAGAGGGGAAGAGAAGGAACTCAACCAAAAATGAAGACTTACATTGTTACTGCATCAAAGCATCACCAGCATGCAATGACTGGTGTGCAGAACCCCGGAAGGAAGCTGGTCAATGAGCAGCTCACTTCTGTGGGGAATGTGTACTTATGCCGCCAACGCCACGCAGGGGAACCAATGGGGAGAAAAGAACACACCTGAGCCGAGTAACTACTCAGCATCAGGTGTGGAAATTCCCCCAAACGAGACCCAGGGTGGTAAGGCTAGACGTCGGCGCAGTGCGGTCATGACTGACGTCACATGCCCAGCGTGATAGCCGTCACGCATACAGCGTGACATGCGTGGCGCCGATGCGCAATGGGGCATCCGCCCGAGCCTCCCGAGCATGGTGTGCAGGGGGAGGAGGGGGAGGAGCCCACTAGGCGCATCGCAGCTCCCGCGATGATGACAAACCCCAAGCACAGCCAAGCGCCAGCCAATCCACGCGGAGCAATCAACTGACCAGGCAGGGAAAGTTTGTTGGGCATCTTGATGGAAATAATCCATGCAGATGCACAGGAGCAGTACCAGGAATGCTCCATAGGAGGAATGCCGTGTATATAAAAAAACCTTTACAAATATAACTAGAGAACAGTATAACTAAATATTAATGAATGTCAATGTATAAACCTTAATAGGTTAACCCTACGAATGAGGGCAAGACCTGTATGGAGGTCGTATATATACAAGCTTTTGCCTGTACGTGCAATTCTGAGGACGTATTTATACAGGAGACGGTCAGCAAGTGGTTAAGAGGAACCCTGCACCAAAAAAAAAAAATGGCGCGGGGGTCCCCTTCAAAATCCATACCAGACCCTTATCCGAGCACGCAACCTGGTAGGCCGCATGCCCTCAACATGTTGATGATGACAAGGGTCTCATCCCCACAATCCTGGCCGGTGGTTGTTGGGGTCTGTCGGTGGGGGGCTTATCGGAATCTGGAAGCCCCCTTTAACAAGAGGACCCCCAGATCCTGCCCCCCGTGTGAAATGGTAAGGGGGTACTTTACCATTTCCCCAAAAAAGTGTTAAAAATTACAAGAGACAGTTTTTGACAGTTTTTTCCATTATTAAAGTCTTCTTCTTTCCATCTTCTTCCTTCTTCTTTCCTTCATCCTTCGGTTTCTTCCTCCATCTTCTTCTTCCTCCATCTTCTTCCTCCATCTTCTTCTTCCTCCGATCCTCTGCTTTTTGCTCCGATGTTTTCGTCCAGCATCTTCCTCCACGGCATCTCTTCTTCCCCGCTTCATTCTCAGGCCGCTCTCTGCAATGGAAGGCTCCCACTGTGTGATGCTTCTCTTCTTCTGACAGTAATATAACGGAACCGTGCGTCAAAAAAACTTCTGACCAGTGGCGGTGCGTGCATAGAGGGCGCAGGAGCGCCGCCCCCCCTCTCCTGCACCGCTCTATCACCAATAGATAGATTCATGCATTGCATGAATCTATCTATTGTCACCGCTGCCGCCCCCTATTCAGGTGTCCGGCCCCTGATCGGGCGCCGGGCATCTGAATTACAGTGGGGGGGGTGTTGCTGAAAGCGCCCCTATTAGAGCTGTAAGCTCTAATAGGGGACCCTATTAGAGCGGTGTGCTCTAATAGGCTTCCCTAAGTGTAAACAGCGGGCGCACGGCTGTGCGTTCGCTGATTACACAGTATTGTGTTAGGGAAGCGAATACATCGCTTCCCTAACACAGACCCGCCTCTCAGCCAATCAGGTTGCCAGGTCTGTTACCTGTCACCTGATTGGCTGAAGTCACAGGCGCTGTGATTGGACGCTAGGCGTCCAATCACCTAGCGTCCAATCACAGCAGAAGAAGACAGGAGGAGCGCGGGAGAAGACATCCGACGGAGACACCGCTCGTCGCCTGACGCCGTCACCAGGACAAGGTAAGTGCAGAGGGCAGGCAGGGGGCACAGTGGCAGCACTTAAGGGGCACAATGGCAGCACTTAAGGGGCACAATGGCAGCACTTGGGGCACGATGGCAGCACTTAAGGGGCACAATGGCAGCACTTAAGGGGCACAATGGCAGCACTTGGGGCACAATGGCAGCACTTAAGGGGCACAATGGCAGCACTTAAGGGGCACAATGGCAGCACTTAAGGGGCACAATGGCAGAACTTGGGGCACAATGGCAGCACTTAAGGGGCACAGTGGCAGAACTTGGGGCACAATGGCAGCACTTAAGGGGCACAATGGCAGCACTTAAGGGGCACAATGGCAGAACTTGGGGCACAATGGCAGAACTTGGGGCACAATGGCAGCACTTAAGGGGCACAGTGGCAGAACTTGGGGCACAATGGCAGCACTTAAGGGGCACAATGGCAGCACTTAAGGGGCACAATGGCAGAACTTGGGGCACAATGGCAGAACTTGGGGCACAGTGGCAGCACTTAAGGGCACAGTGGCAGCACTTGGGGCACAGTGGCAGCACTTGGGGCACAGTGGCAGCGTTTGATGGGCACAGTGGCAGCGTTTGATGGGCACAGTGGCAGCGTTTGATGGGCACAGTGGCAGCGTTTGATGGCACAGTGAGGCTGTTTGTTTGCGCCCCCCCAAAAATTTTGAGCACCAGCCGCCACTGCTTCTGACTTTACAACTCCTTTAACTTCGACTTGTTCAATTAAGCTTTGACAATGAACTTTAGAAGCTAATTGGTTACTATGCCCCGATGCACCAGATTGTGTCTACTAATTTTAGTAAATCTCCCCCACAGAGACAAATCTAGTGCAGCATGGTCATGTAGTTTACTAATAGGTTTTAGAAAAAAAATATTCAAAATGAGAAGTAAAAATATTCAAAATGAGAAGTAAAAGTGAGTACATAACCTAAGGAAAATGTTGTCTGATGTTTGCATATTTACCAGTAAATACTTCAGGGTGGCTGCATTTGAAAATATATAAGGGAGCCGTGGACGTTTTTAAGCTATGCAACCTTGTGCAGATGATCCCAGCAGCTCTGTGGATAGGGGAGGTCTGATTATGACTTCATATGGTGACTTTCATGGTGATGGTATAGAAAATCCAGGTGGATAAAAATAAAAAAAACAACTCTTACTGCAATACTCACCTTCCCCCGCCCTGACTTTGTTCTCCTTAGACACAACACTTTGTTATCCAACACTGGTCCTCTTCTAAGTCTACAGAAATAATCCAACACTGGTCCTCTTCTAAGTCAACAGAAATGTATGGTCACAGAATACACTTTCATTTTAAAACCTCAGCAATGTAATATCAACATAAACAATAGTTATTTTTGAAATTTTTTTGAAAAACCTCCTTTTATGTTGTGATTGCTGCCTGCCCCCTGGCCATCTCTTTCCAAAACTTCCTGGATTCCCTGCAGGGATTGCAACTCCTCCTCTGCTGTTTTCTTTCAATTTCTATGGATGACATATCCCATGGTACCTTGTACCTGCAAGCAGTGATTCCTGTACTGACTACGCTTCCTAATTCTCTACCTCTCAGCACCTGTAGTTCAGAAGGTATGCTCTGTAAAATGTGTGACACAGCAGTGCCTGCCCCCAGGGTATAGTGAATACGTGTCATGGAATTCAAGAAAGTAAATATGCATGGATCTTTACAAAGTAAGTGTAAAAACCTCAAGATTGTTCAGATTAATAGGAGTAGGATAGAAATTACTGAAATACAGGGAAAAGTAGGGTAAGCCTGTTTTAAGGCCAACTCTTCCTTATGGGATCGTGACAGGGACAGTTTTAAGCCCCCCCCCCACTGATTAAAATCAGTGGGAGGTCTGCTATAGGTCAATCGGGTCAGCTGACCTGGAATATTCTAGATCTAAGGTCCCCCTGAATTCCTATTGGTTAAAAAAGGTCATATGACCCCCATGGAAGCTATGAGCTATAATACTAAAGCCCGCTGGAGTTTCCCGTCAGCAACATGAAGACCCTTTTGAGGCAACTTTTGGAGTGGGCAGAGGCTGAGATAACTGGCTGTGGCAGTGCCTCGCCTTACCTTCGGATCAAGAAACCGCCGTTGTAGATGCCGAATACGTCATGGGGAGATAGCAGAGCCGCCTGATGAAGCTGCCATCCTGTTTGAAGAGGCAAATTCAGAAAAAGAGTTTCCGCTTTCAGGTCGGAGGAGCAGCGTTATGGCAGAAGGCGGAGCGAAAGGCAGGGCGGAAGGAGGAAAGCTGAGGAAGAGGCGGCGCATTTGGCAATGGTGTCTTCTCCTTGGCAACAGGAGACATTTCCAGTGTCCAACGGATCAGCGCAGCAGAGCAGGGAGCCAGCAACCCCTGGCAGCTTAGCGAAGGAAGGGAATTCCACATCCTTGGCACTCTTACAGAAAAGAACCCTCTACCTAGTTTAAGCTTAAACCTCTTTTCTTCTAATTTTAATGCATGGCCACGTGTCTTGTTAAACTCCCTTCAATGAAAAAGTTTTATCCCTATTGTGGGGTCACCAGTACAGTATTTGTAAATTGAAATCTCATCCCTCTCAAGCGGCTCTTCTCCAGAGGGAATAAGTTCAGTGCTAGCAACCTTTCCCCATAACTAACATCCTCCAGACCCTTTATTAGCTTTGTTGCCCTTCTTTGTACTCGCTCCATTTCCAGTACATTCTTCCTGAGGACTGGTGCCCAGAACTGGACAGCATACTCTAGGTACGGCCGGACCAAAGTCTTGTAGAGCGGGAGAATTATCATTTTATCTCTGGAGTTGATCCCCTTTTTAATGCATGCCAATTTTATTTATTCTTTGTTAACAGCAGCTTGGCATTGCATGCCATTGCTGAGCCTATCATCTACTAAGACCCCCAAGTCCTTTTCCATCCTAGAATCCCCCAGAGGTTCTCCCCCCAGTGTATAGATTGCATTCAAATACATTATTTTACATTTTTCCACATTAAACCTCATTTGCCATGTAGTTGCCCACCCCATCAATTTGTTCAGATTTTTTTGCAAGGTTTCCACATTCTGCGGAGAAGTTATTGCCCTGCTAGCTTAGTATCGTCCGCACTCTTGAACTGTTTACCCCATCCTCCAGGTCATTTGTGAACAAATTAAATAGGATTAGTCCCAGCACAGAACCCTGGGGGACCCCACTACCCACCCCTGACCATGCCAAGTACTCCCCATTTATCACCAACCTCTGAACTCACCCTTGTAGCCAGTTTCAATACATGTACTCACCCTATGGTCCATGCCAACGGACCTTATTTTGTGCAATAAACATTTATGGGGAACTGTGTCAAATGCTTTTGAAAAATCCAGATACATCACGTCTATGGGCCCTCCTTTATCTAGATGGCAACTCACCTCCTCCTAGAAGATTAATAGATTGGTTTAGCAAGAACGATTTTTCATGAATCCATGCTGATTACTGCTAATGGTACCGTTCTCATTACTAAAATGATGTATATAGTCCCTTATCATCTCCTCCAAGAGCTTGCATACTATTGATGTTAGGCTAACTGGTCTGTAATTCCCAGGGATTTTGGGCCCTTTTTAAATATTGGTGCTACATTGGCTTTTCTCCAATCAGCTGGTACCATTCCAGTCAGTAGACTTTCAGTAAAAATTAGAAACAATGGTCTCGCAATTACTTGACGAGTTCCCTAAGAGCCCTCGGGTGAAAGCCATCTGGTCTCGGTGAGTTATTAATGTTACGTTTCCCAAGTCTAATTTTAATTCTGTCCTCTCTTAACCATAGAGGTGCTTCCTGTTATGTGTCTTGAGGATAAACACTGCAGTTTTGGTTACTGAAGCCCCCGATTCCCTTGTGAAGACTGAAGAGAAGAATAAATTCTATACCTTCGCCATCTCCCCATCCTTTGTAACCAGATGTCATTCCTTATTCTTTATGGGGCCAATATGGTCTGTCCTCCCTTTTTTACTGTTTACATACTTAAAGAATTTCTTGAGATTTTTTTTTGCTTTTCTTTGCTATGTGTCTTTTGTGTTTTATCTTAGCCGCTCTAATTCCACCCTTACATTTCTTGTTGCATTCTTTACAAAGTCTGAATGCTGATGATGATCCCTCAACCTTGTATTTTTTGAAGACCTTCTCCTTTGCTTTTATATGCATTTTTACATTGGAGCTAAGCCATCCAGGACTTTTGTTTGCGCTTTTAAATTTATTACCCAAAGGGATGAATTGGCTAATGCCCTTATTTAATATGCTCTTAAAGCAAACCCATCTCTCCTCCGTGTTCTTTGTTCCTAAGATTTTATGCCAATTTATGCCTTCTAGCAAGGTTCGTAGTTTAGGCAAGTTGGCTCTTTTGAAATTCAGTGTCTTTGTATTCCCCTTATGTTTCCTATTTGTGTGAATTATACTGAAGCCAATTGACCTATGATCGCTGTTTCCTAAATTGCCCCGTATTTCCACATCCGCGATCAGGTCTGTATTGTTGGTAATCAGTAGATCCAGTAACGCTTTATTACTAGTTGGTGCGTCTACCATCTGAACCATTAAATTGTCCTGTAAGGCATTTAGTAACTGGCTAGCCTTAAACGAATTTATGGTTCCCTCCGCCCAGTCTATGTCTGGATAATTAAAATCCCCCATTATGATAACACTTCCCATCCTTGCTGCTAATCCAAATTGTGATAGGAGATCCGTCTCCCCCTCCTCCCTCAGGTTAGGGGGCTTATAGCATACTCCCAGTATTATTTTCCCCTTAGCTCCATCCCTTTGGAGCTCTACCCATAAGGATGCCACCTCCTCCCTAGGTCCCTTAGTGATGTAATCTCTCACATTATTCTTGTACATTATTCTTGCTATATAGGCATACCCCCCCTTATTACCCTCTCTATCCCTGCGATAAAGGGTATACCCTTGAATGGTTGCCAGCCAATCATGAGAGCTAATAAATTGCAGTAAATGAATTGCATTCTAAATCAGCCATTGCTTTTAATCCAACAATCGGGTGTTCTGATCCTGCTGCTTCGGTTTGGGCAGCTACCTCAGGTATCAATCGCTGTCCTTTACCTCAATGTTCTTTTTCCCCTAATATTGATAAAGAGCCTGTGGTTTCTATTACCCCTGGTAATGTCCCTGAGTCTTGTTTTCAAGAAACAATACACTGTGTACTGCCTCCTTTGGGTTTCCACCTTCCTTTAGGCATGAAAGAAAAGATATGGAAAGGTGAATTTGTGGATGTATTATCTATTTTACCATCTCTCAAAGAATTTATTTCAAAAGTAGAGAAAAAAGATGACAGAAATGAGGAAGATAGACCCAGGCCAGTAGCAAATTTTTTTGCTAACTGGTTACCAGAGTCGGGGGACTTGAGTCACATGACTTGACGTAAGTCAGACTTGAGTCACCTGTTTGAGAACTTGCGACTTGCTTGACTGAATTCAATAAATGACTCGACTTGACTTTGACTTGTCACTACTGACTTGCCACTTGACTTTGACTTGGGCTATATGACTTGCAATGACTTGGCAAGTTGGCACCATAACACTACCACCACTAACTAACACTACCCCTAACCGTAACCACCACTAACACACTAACCGCAAGCCGCCATCTGCATACCTGATCAGCGTGTCATGCAGACAGACGGCGGACATTGCAGTGTTCAAAAGCCACGCCTCCTCGTCTGTGATAGGCGGAACACTCAATTTCACAGCAGGCATTGTTCAGCCTATCACGGACATCCTCTCATCCTCGTATGTGTTATGAGGATGAGCGGATGTCCATGATAGGCGGAACACTGAATGCTGGGAATACTGGAATGGCCGCCGCCCACGGGACACCGCCGATCAGGTACACGGCTGCCTGACCATAAAGTTTATAATATAATATACTGTATAATTAGTAATTTAATATATATATATATATATATATATATATATATATATATATATAGTAATTTAATATATAATAATATATATATATATAAAACTAGTGAGAAGTAATTTAATATATAAATAAGTAATATATATATACTAGTGAGAAGATAATTTAGTTGTTCCTCATCCCTGCCATTTTTATATGGACAACCACCTCTACATATCCTCTTCTTTAATACAGAAGATATCTTGTCAATACTAGGTTTAGTATATTGTATATGCATAGTATATTTTTATATAGTATGTTTTTTAATTCTGCTGTAGTACAATGCACAATCAAAAAATAAAGCCCATATCTTTGGTTCAAAAAGAATCTCACTCAGAATTGTCCATTAGGTCACTTGTTTTACATATGATAAAAATTGTGTTTATATATTAAACTTGTACATAAGTGCTAGCTGATGCAATCATAGTGATTATCGCACTGACCTGCACTGTAATTAAATGTTATTTTATCAGGGCATAATGCAGAGGATACAACTACCACTGACTATATGTATAGGGTGCTATTTACAAAGTATATTAAAACCCTAAAACTGATCCATTGCACACCCCCATATCTGGCATTTTAAGTGGCTATTCTCATCACCATTCAAGTGTCCAGATGTTGGCATTGTGTCCACTGATTTAGATGTTAAAATACTTTGTTATTAGTTTGAAGTTCAAACTTTGAACTTAGTTATTTTCCTTCTCAGCAAGGACTACATTTTTCAGGCTTGTTGGCCATTTAATTGCTGAGTGTTCTGCTCCTTGTCTGCTGTTTGGGCATTCAAAGTGTTTCTTTAATATGCCAAGAAAAAAGCACAAAGCAGTTTTGTTAATGTTGAAAATAAAACAAAACCTTTCCTGAACACTGACTTTTAACTCATTTAAAGGTGGAAATGGGGTAGATCGGTATTTTGACTTGATTTGTGACTTGACCAAAATAAATTACTTGACTTGCTTGACTTCTAGCAGGGACTCGACTTGACTTGCTTGCTTTTCGCCACAGTAACTTGGGACTTACTTGAGACTTGAAGGTTAAAACTTGACACTTGCTTGTGACTTGCACATTTGTGACTTACTCCCATGTCTGCTGGTTACAAGGGATTTGTATATATATGCTAGTGTGTTATGCAAAAGATTTCCAGAAAGGAGCCTGGGTATCGTCAAAAAATTAGATTATTAGGTGACAATGCTCTATTAGCAAAAGCTGACGTTAAGGTGGCTTTTAGGGCTTTTAGATTGCTGCCTATACACCCCAGCTGTTTCAATTCCTTGAGTTTTCCATTTTAACCTGTTCCCGACCAGCCCCTGCAGTTTTACTGTGGCAGAATGGCACAGGCAGGCGAAATTGACGTTATGTTACGTTGCTTCCTTAGGCGGCCACTAGGGGCCCGCTGCCACCCCCCAGAGCCGATGCGATTGCCCGGTGGTCTCACTGACCGCCGGGCTCCTGCGATCGCTCGTGAAACGGTGAGAACCGGGATCTCTGTGTGTAAACACAGAGATCCCGGTTCTCTGAGGGAGAAGTGACAGATCGTCTGTTCATACAAAGTATGAACAGCGTTCTGTCATCTCCTCTAATCAGTCCCATCCCCCCTTCAATTAGAACACACTTGAGGGAAAACAGTTAACCCCTTGATCGCCCCCTAGTGTTAACCCCTTCACTGCCAGTGACACTTTTACAGTAATCAATGCATCTTTATAGAACTGATCGCTGTATTAATGCCAATGGCTCCAAAAATTTGTCAAAATTGTACGATGTGTCCGCCACAATATCGCACTCACGATTAAAAATCACAGATCGTACGAGTAAAAAAAAAAGAATAATAAAAATGCTATAAATCTATCCCCTATTTTGTAGACGTTATAACTTTTGCGTAAACCAATCAATATATGCCTTTTGTGATTTTTATTACCAAAAATATGTAGAAGAATACATATCGGCCTAAACTGAGAAAAAATTAGCTTTTTTTAAAAAACAATAGGAATATTTATTATAGTAAAAAGTACAAAATATTGTGTTTTTTTCAAAATTGTCGCTCTTTTTTTGTTTATAGCGCAAAAAATAAAAACCGCAGAGGCGATCAAGTACCACTAAAAGAAAGCTCTATTTGTGTTAAAAAAAGGACGTAAATTTTGTTTGGGTACAACATCACATGGCTGAATCACAAAAAGTGCTCTGGTCGGGAAGGGGGTAAAATCTTCCGGGGCTGAAGTGGTTAACGGTAAGTTTTATTTTGACAGATGTCTTCCAAAGGGGTGCTCGCTTGCTTGTTTTTATTTTGAATAATTTTCTTTTTTAGAATAGGTTGTTTCGGTTAAATCAGGTTCTCCCTTTTAAAACACTACCTTGATGATTTTCTTTTTATGGGGGCCGCGAATTCCACACAATCTATTTCTCTTTTAAAAAATGTTTGGGATACTTGTACTTGTTTGGAGTTTGGAGTTTCTTTTGGCAGGGGAAAAAACAGTATGGCCCACAACATGTCTTGAATTTTTTAGGTATTACGATAGACACGGTTAAAAAAGAGTTTAGACTTCCTTTAGAAAAAGTTGACAAAATTACCAAGCTGCTGTTGTCATTAATACGAAAAAAGAAAATATTGTTAAAAGAAATGCACTCATTACTGGGTCTTTTAGCATTTGCTACCCGAGTATTGCCAATAGGTAGAATTATTTCCAGAAGACTTTATATAGCTGTTTCTGGGTTGAAGAAGCCCTTTTCACATATAAGATTGACCAATAGCCTGAAAGAAGATATGTTGGTTTGGCTAAATTTTTTGGTTAACTTTAAAGGAAGAGCATTCTGGCAGGAAGAATTTATTTTTGTTTATTCACTGATTCTGCTGGATCCGTTGGATTTGGATCTCTTTGGGGCACACATTGATGTTCTGCTCCATGGACAGCTGATTGGATAAGCAAAGCTCTTTGTAAAAATATTGTGTTGCTTGAACTGTTTTCGTTAATACTGGCTATTGAGATTTGTGGCAAACATTTTGCGAATAGAAGGCTCCTTGTTAGCACTGATAACAGGGGTGTCCTGTTTACTGTTAACTGCCTCTCCTCAAAATCACAACCTATTATTTCTCTTCTGCGCTACTTGGTGTATAAGTTTCTTTGTTTAAATATCTGGGTCAAGGCATGATATACAGTTGTTCTCATAAGTTTACATACCCTGGCAGAATTTATGATTTCTTGGCTATTTTTCAGAGAATATGAATGATAACAGAAACTTTTCTTTCACTCATGGTTAGTGTTTGGCTGAAGCCATTTATTATCAAATAACTGTGCTTACTCTTTTTAAATCATTATGAAAACAGAAACTACCCAAATGACCCTGATCAAAAGTTTACATACTCCAGTCCTTATACTGTGTATTGTGCCCTTTAACATTAATGATAGCTTGAAGTCTTTTGTGGTATTTTTGGATGAGGCTCTTTATCTTCTCAGATGGTAAAGTTGTCCATTCCTCTTGGCAAAAAGCCTCCAGTTCCTGTAAATTATTGGGCTGTCTTGCATGAACTGCACACGTAAGATCTCCCCAGAGTGGCTCAATGATATTAAGGTCAAGAGACTGAGATGGTCACTCTAGAACCTTCACTTTGATCTGCTGTAGCCAGTGACAGGTCAACTTGGTCTTATGTTATGGATCATTGTTATGTTGGAATGTCCAAGTACGTCCTATGCGCACCTTCTTAGCTGATGAATGCAAATGTTCCTCCAGTATATTTTGATAACATACTGCATTCATCTTGCCATCAATTTTGACCAAATTTCCTGTGCCTTTGTAGCTCACACATCCCCAAAACATCAGCGATCCACCTCTGTGTTTCACAGTAGGTCCCAGGTTCAAGCCCAGGTCCTAACAGTATTGGTTGACTTAGCGGTTGGGGGGAGGGAGGGTTCCAAATGATTTTGGGACCCCAAAAAAAAGCCTCTGGCACTCTGCATGAATTTAAGCACACACATAACATTTGTACAATTTTAGGGGGTGTTTAGGGTAAAGCACTATTATGGAGCTGACAAAATACATTGTTAAGTGATTAGGCTAGGTCTATATGGGCCCAGTATAGCATGCTGGGGAGGTTAGTGAAGGGAAATATGCATGTAGGCCACAAAAGGAGCATTAAAAAAATCAAGCATGCATGAGGATAAAGAGGGAATTCACAGCATATTACAATCATGGTAATTAGGGAATCATGAAAGAAATACAATACATTAGAAAACATTAAATACATAGAATGTGATGTTAAAGGAGAAAACTTACCCTAATATAGTCCTTCTGCAGGACCTGAATGATGGCAGAACAGGTCTCTGGAATAATGATCCCCAGAGCCTGGGGGGAGATGCCTGTCGAGAACTTGAGGTCCTGCAGACTTCTCCTAGTCGCCAAGTACCACAACGTGTCGACTAGCCTCTGCTCTGGAGTGATGGCTTGCCGCATGCAGGTATCCTACCTGCTAATATAAGGGGACAGCAACCCTTAAAGAGGAGTTTTCCCTCCCACTCCAACTAGCGTTTAAATACCTGCAGCTCCGTCACGCACTTATAACCAGCTACCGGGCCTAGATGTAGGGATGGAGCCCCCACCTGTGCTGAATATAGTTTTGGGAGATGACCCCCTCCAAGCTTATATCACACCTGTATTACACAATCAGACAACAGGGTGCAGCTGCTATTTCACACAAGGCCAAAACTGTATGGGAACAGGATGTAGGACCCATAGATGATGCTGACTGGGAGGAGATTTTAGAGGGAACCAAGACAGTGTCTCCCAAGCTGTCCAATAGACTAACACAACTGTATATAGTACACAAAGCCTACTTGACGCCAGTGAGATTGGCAAAGTTCCAGCACATGCTGGATAGGACGTGTCGCTTATGCAGGGCTGACCCAGGCTCGTTTTACCATCTCATATGGAGCTGCCCACATGTCCAGACATATTGGACGCAGGTTGTCCGTTTCCTCCATGATACTATGGGATCCCCTGTGGTGCCAGACCCTAAGTTATGTATTTTGGGGCTACTGCCAGGCATAGAGGTGGACAAATACCACACAATATTCATTTATGAAACATTATTCCTAGCACGCAAGTGATAGCTCAGAGATGGATCCAAAACGTGCCCCCCACACTACAAAAAAGCAGTTAAAGCGGTTCTGCACTGTGTTTTTTTTTTTGGGGGAATATGCCAAGGATTAATAGCTAAATTGGGGGACTCACCTGTTCCATCTTCCATCTCGATTGCAGCCGGTTTTCCTCGGATAAAATTCTTTATATGCTGCTTTTCTGCTGGGGGCCATCTTGCCTGTGGGCATGTGAAACCCCACAGGCACTTTAGATGGCCCAGCATGCACCGTCGTTACTGCGCTGAGCTCGTGCGTGCGCAGTAACGGCAAAGTGCAGCTCACGTTCTCCGAAATCTCGCGAGATGTCGGCACATCTGCCGACATCTCGCGAGATTTCGGAAGATGTGGCCGAAATCTCGCGAGATTTCGGAAGATGTGGCCGAAATCTCGCGAGATTTCAGAAGATGTGGCCGAAATCTCGCGAGATTTCGGAAGATGCCCGCACAGACTCCTGGGATCAATGACACCAGATCCCAGGAGACGGTGTGACGACGATCGACGCAGAGACCCCCCGCCCACCCCCGCAGAGACAGAGGACAGGAAGTCATCGATTACAAGGTAAGTGAAAAACAAAAAACACATTTCATTTAGTACTCTTTGCCTGATTTGGAAGGCAAAGAGATTTACTAAATGAAATGTGTGCAGAACCGCTTTAATGACACCCTGCCATTCAAGAAACTGATCTACACACACAGGGGATCTACACAAAAATATTCCAAGATCTGGGACAGATGGTTGGAGGATGGGGAAACCTGTGTATAATGGTTCCATACCCAGTGCAGAGTTCCCCTGTACCTGTGGCACACTTTGTTTATAGGTTGGATTAAATTGCCACCTGATTCACTGCACCTGTGAATATGTGTATGCACACCCTGTAACATTCTTTCATATTTAATTTTGCTGTCATAATATCACACTTCTATGGCTTTATGTACCCGAATGGCTTGTAAAATGTGCTTTATATCAATAAAGTTGTTTTTTTCAAAGTAAAAAAAAATAAGGGGACAGCAAAGCCAACAGACGGTGAAAAACGGTGTCCGTCATCCGTAGATAATTCCCGAAATCATCAGGCATATGAGAGAATTGGTCATGCTGGAGTAAACAATTCTTGGTTCATGAACTCCTCCCCACCCTGTTCATTTACTGGGCTTAGGTCAAAGCAAGAAGCCCAATACTAAGCCCCCGCACAGTAGGAGCTCTACAATGAGCACGTACCCACAACATGGCTTCAAAACGGTTGGCTGGTCAGAACGAACTAACAGAACGCACTAAAGAACAGCAAGGCCTGTGAAGAGCGAGCTGAAAATCAGAAACGAGCGGACAAGAATGCACTAAAAAACAGATACGAACTGATTACATGCACTGAAAAACAGATACAAACCCACAAGCACAAACTGAACAGCAGTAAAACGATCTGAAAAGCACAAGTCTGAAAAGTGTGAATCGTCTCTAACCAAACTTCTACTAACACGATATAAACACGAGATTAGCAAAAGGAGCCCAAAGGGTGGCGCATGGGTCATGCCCCATTGTCCAAAAGTTCTGGAGCGAAGTCCACAACATAATCTCCAGGGTATCTACCTTCACATTACAATTCTTTCCTTACCAATTTCTCTTACACCATACCCCTATACAGAGATGCTCTTACTTCAAATCTCTTGCTATGCACATGCTAAACGCTGCTAAGCTATGTGTCCCAACCTTGTGGGGCAAAACCCACGCCTCCTCAATCAAAGAATGGTTTCAGAAAATTGACAAAATCGCCGAAATGGAAGAGCTCATCTCTCATGACAACATCACAAAACACACTACTTCCTGGTCTTGTTGGTCGCAGTTTGGAACCACCCCTGAATATATTCAAACCATGGACTCCAAACCTTAATGAAGAGGGAAACTACCCAGGGTTTACCTATTTTTTTTTACTGGGTGACCTAACACTGAACTACCCTACATAATGCCCCGGGGATAGTTGAGGTCGGATAGACTGTAAACCAGGGTAAAATAGGAGGCATAAGCCCCCCCACTGTTTCGGCCTACCCCGCCCATATCCCCTGCCATTCTCACACTCATCCTCTCCCCCATTTACCACCCCCATTTCCAATCCCTTCTCCACCCTCCTTACCACACATCATTAGCACCCCAAACCAAGTAATGTACCTAACCTTGGCTGTCAGCAGGTCTGCCAACCATGGAAACCCCCCAAACACATGTAAATACCCCCCAATGTAATTTATCACTCCGTAGACTATACTCATCCACCTCTACACAGAGATTATCCTAACCAATCTCTCTTATCTCAAGAAGCCAGCTTAATTCACAACTCACAGATTTGACTTCCCTAAAAATTAGGTCCCTTCGGGCCTATGATTTACAAAGTTTGTTAATACTCATCATATAACCTATACTACTCCGCTGTATTTCCTTAAGTGCACTATACCATTGTTATACAACTTTTTGTCGTTATATTTGGATTGAATGATAAACCACTGTTACGGTTTTGGTTTGCATGTATACCTTCAAAACGCTGGGCCCATGTAAATTCTGGTATTGTCCACCCACCCATCTCTATACTTACCTTAAATATCCTTAATAAAATATTATGGTAACGAAAAGTAAAATAAATAAGAAAAAAATGAAAAAAATTTTTAACGCGCCCCGTCCTTCTAAGCTTGCGTGCAGAAGCGGACGCATACGTGAGTAGCGCCCACATATGAAAACGGTGTTAAAACCACACATGTGAGGTATCACCGCAATCGTTAGAGCGGGAGCAATAATTCTAGCCCTAGACCTCCTGTGTAACTGAACACATGCAACCTGTAGAATTTTTTTAATGTCGCCTATGGAGATTTTTAAGGGTAAATGTTTGTCGCCATTCCACAAGCGGGCGCAATTTTGAAGCAGGACATGTTGGGTATCAATTTACTTGGCTTAACATCATCTTTCACAATATAAAAGAAAATTGGGCTAACTTTACTGTTACTGTGCAATTGTAAGACCGCTGCACAAATACGGTGTGACAAAGTATTGTAACGACCCCCATTTTATTCTCTAGGATGTTAGAAAAAATATATATAATGTTCGGGGGTTCTAAGTAATTTTCTAGCAAAACAACAAGTTTGAAAAATTGGCCTGGTCCTTAAGTGGTTAAGTTATATTGTATTTTGAAATAAAAACCAATGATAATAGCCACGGCCAAAATATTTAACAAAAAAAAATTATATATATATATATACAGTGGTGTGAAAAAGTGTTTGCCCCCTTCCTCATTTCCTGTTCCTTTGCATGTTTGTCACACTTAAGTGTTTCGGAACATCAAACCAATTTAAACAATAGTCAAGGACAACACAAGTAAACACAAAATGCAATTTGTAAATGAAGGTGTTTATTATTAAAGGTGAAAAAAATCCAAACCATCATGGCCCTGTGTGAAAAAGTGATTGCCCCCTAAACCTAATAACTGGTTGGGCCACCCTTAGCAGCAACAACTGCAACCAAGCGTTTGCGATAACGTGCAATGAGGCTGTTACAGCGTCCTGGAGGAATTTTGGCCCACTCATCTTTGCAGAATTGTCCTAATTCAGTTACATTAGAGGGTTTTCGAGCATGAACGGCCTTTTTAAGGTCATACCACAACATCTCAATAGGATTCAGGTCAGGACTTTGGCTAGGCCACTCCAAAGTCTTCATTTTGTTTTTCTTCAGCCATTCGGTGGTGGGCTTGCTGGTGTGTTTAGGATCATTGTCCTGCTGCAGAACCCAAGTTCGTTTCAGCTTGAGTACACGAACAGATGGTCGGACATTCTCCTTCAGGATCTCTTGGTAGACAGCAGAATTCATAGTTCCTTTTATCACGGCAAGTCTTCCAGGTCCTGAAGCAGCAAAACAGCCCCAGACCATCACACTACCACCACCATATTTTACTGTTGGTATAATGTTCTTTTTCTGAAATGCAGTGTTCCTTCTACGCCAGATATACTTGGACACATACCTTCCAAAGAGTTCCACTTTTGTCTCATCGGTCCACAGAATGTTGTCCCAAAAGTCTTGGGGATCATCAAGATGTGTTGTGGAGAAACTGAGACGAGCTTTGATGTTCTTTTTATCCAGCAGTGGTTTTCTCCTTGGAACTCTGCCATGCAGGCCATTTTTGCCCAGTCTTTTCCTGATGGTGGAGGCATGAACGCTGACCTTAACTGAGGCAAGTGAGGCCTGCAGTTCCTTGGACGTTGTTGTGGGGTCTTTTGTGACCTCTTGGATGAGTCGTCGCTGCGCTCTTGGGGTAATTTTGGGCGGCCGGCCACTCCTGGGAAGGTCCACCACTGTTCCATGTCTTCGCCATTTGTGGATAATGGCTCTCACTGTGGTTCGCTGGATTCCCAAAGCTTTGGAAATGGCTTTATAACCCTTTCCAGACTGATAGATCTCAATTACTTTCTTTCTCAATTGTTCCTGAATTTCTTTGGGTCTCGGCATGATGTGTAGCTTTTAAGGATCTTCTGGTGGACCTTACTGTGTCAAGCAGCTCCTATTTAAGTGATGCCTTGATTGTGAACAGGTGTGGCAATAATCAGGCCTGGGTGTGGCTAGAGAAATTGAACTCAGGTGTGGACAACCACAGTTATAGTATGTTTTAACAAGGGGGGCAATCACTTTTTCACACAGGGCCATGATGGTTTGGATTTTTTTTCACCTTTAATAATAAACACCTTCATTTACAAATTGCATTTTGTGTTTACTTGTGTTGTCCTTGACTATTGTTTAAATTGGTTTGATGTTCCGAAACACTTAAGTGTGACAAACATGCAAAGGAACAGGAAATGAGGAAGGGGGCAAACACTTTTTCACACCACTGTATATATATATATATATATATATATATATATATATATATAAATAATAATTGATTGATTAAATTAAAAAAAAATATATTTTAATTAAGTTTGGTTTCGTGTTTTTATTTATTTATGTTCAGGCCATACTGTCTATAATCCCATAAGATGTGTACAGAACAGCTCCCACACATCACACACATGTTAACGGAGGAGAAAAGATGAGAAAGAGGGCCCCTGTCATCACTTGCCTAGGCAGAAGACACAGTTAAAAAGGGTATATATACTAAAAAGATCTAAAAATAAATAAAATAAATCAGGAGGGATCGCCTACCCTGGATGCAAACAAAAAAATTAGATGGCTGCACTCCCACACGCTGCACTTTGGCTTTATTAAAGTAAACAAATGTCCATAAAAACAACCAATCACACACAGGCAGGGGAATAACAAGGTTGGCGCGTTTCACACAGCATCCGTGCTTTATCATTTATTTGATAAAGCACAGATTCCTTGTGAAACGTGTCAACCTTGTTATTCCCCATGCCTGTCTGTGATTGGTTGTTTTTATTGACATTTGTTCACTTTAATAAAGCCGTATTGCATCATGTGGGAGTGCAGCCATCTAATTTTTTTGGTTGCATTCATCTCTGTAAGCAGTGACATGGTGTGCACCTTACCACTTGCATCACACCATGTAGATTATGGCCGTAGTTACTCACCTGTGAGCAGCGGAACTTTGCTATTGCCTACCCTGGAGTTGGTCTTTAAATAGTCACATGTTTCATCCTGACTTTTCTATATCAGAAGAAAATTTTGGGCACTGGGCACAAGGCATATAAAGCAGTTTTACCATCTCCACAAATACCTATTTCTCATGAATTCTGTAGCATTCAAAGATATTATGTAATATCACAATGCTATCCTTCAAAGACACAAGATGATGACTAGCCTTTTCTTACTTATAAACTGTGAAAATCTTTTGATAATCTGCAGTGTAGAAAATAGCTTTTCATACATATGTTTATTACTGTGTGAATTTTGAACACAACTAGCTTTATCGTTAAAATGAACTACTTTTATTCTTACACACTGCTGACTACGTACCACTTCAAACGTTCCAGGAACCATTTTTTTTATTAGTAAGTATTGTTTTGGAAAGCTAAGTAGGAATAAAACATAACTACAAGACACAATGCAGCTGGGTTGCTGTACATTACTGGTGGTGATGTTTTCTTGATATTGGTTTACATTTTCTTGAACTACACACCATATTCTGATGTTTGTGCATAATAAAAAAAAAAAATATTACATTAAAGGTTTAGCTAAAGTGCTTGTGTTTGTTTCCTTTTGTTTCTATGAGTCTCTTCTATTTTTAAATCACCTCATCACTATTGATTCCTGGCAGTAAGTGACGTATGCGTTCACAATGACTCCTACTGTTTGTTACTAGGTGTATTTCTGTCCTCAGTGTCACGCTGTGTGAATTCGTTTACGTCAACTTTACCAAACCTGTTACTTGCACTGCCATTAACTTGAGAAAAAAAGGCCCGTACAGCTAACATATGGTATCTGTGTCTTTCATAATATTACCTCCAACTGAATAATACCAATTGTAAGTATTAGCATTAATAACAGTATTTTTTTAGTATAGTATGTTTTAGATGTCAAGGCCTAAATGATTCGGCTGTTAACTGAAAATAACTTTCTCTTAGGAAATAAAAGTAAATTTTTTATTATATTTAAGAGACAGTCGCTATTGTGAAAAAAATACAGTAATTACCATTTGTGAAGATTCCTTTGTTTATACATATTCATTTCCAGCAAAGCGAGAAAAATTAATGCAGTTTTAATAGACTATATAAGAATGTGTTAAAATGACAATCACATCTGAGAGAGAAAAAGTGAACAGATATTCCAGGATTTTTTAAACAAGGCACTGATACTGAACTACAGTGGAACATTGGTTTGTGAGTAACGCGGTTAACGAGCAATTCGCAAAACGAGCACTGTATTTCTAAAAATCCTAACTCGGTTTGCGTGTTGTCTTTTGGCCTGAGATGGGGGGCGACGGAGCCGAAACAACGCTGATCGTCGGCATTCGGAAAAGCACGGAAAGGCCCGAGGACAGTTCGGCTGACCTCGGTAAACATTGGAAAGGCTCGTGAACGGAGTCTTTCCGAGGTTTGCCGAGGTCAGCCGAACTGTCCTCGTGCCTTTTCGTCCATTTCCGAGGCTCTCCGGCGCCCCCCACCTCTGGCCGCATGCGGTATTGCATACAATTGTAGTCAATGTGGAGTTCATGGAGGATATTACAAGGTGGCAAAAAAATACAGTAAGGTGCAATTTCATAAACAATTTAGCACAGGGCTATTAAATAGTGTATGAATTATTTTTGGAGAATAAGGACATCATTTAGTGTCACTTGAAGCATTTTTTCCTAACACTTTTCTAATTTCCCTTGCAAATAGCTGGGCATTTAAAGTGAAAATGACTTCACTACTAAGCTAGGTGAACAGTAGTAACTCAACTCATCTGGGAGAGGTTTGCATATTTACATAGTTAGTCTGTTTGAAAAAAAAGACACAAGTCTATCTAGTTCAACAATAAAAGGGAAAGAAAATTAAATATCATACAATACAATTATACACGTGTAGCGCCGGGCTCCTGACGAGCACGCGCTATGTGTTTTGAAAAATATAATGTTCCTGGAACCACAGTTGGGTTTCAGGGTTAATTGTACGAAATTATGGTTTCAGTGCCAGTCTGGCTGGATTGCACTGGGTTCTGCTTGGCCATAGGTGTCGCTGTCACTTCTGGCAAGCATGAGAACGCAATTTGGCTGGGCGCATTGAGTGCCAATTTTTCTTGGAACCAACCAGTGAGAGTGTCGTCTTGCTGTGCATTCTAGGAGAGGGTACTTAAGGTACTGAGATCACGTGCTTCTGGGTTCAGGTCCAGAAGATCTTTCTGTCTGTTTGGTCCTGGTCCTCCTGACCAGCCCTCAGGGCCCTCATGGCCTGGGGTGCAGATCCATCCAATTCCGAGTCTCGGGGCTGGCTAGCACGAGGCAAAGTAACTGGAAGGAGGATTCCAAGGTGGTCCGGTGCCTTCTCATCTGTGGAGAGGCCCAGCAACTGAGAAAGCAACCAGGGGAGGACTCTTCGGAAGAGGGCCACGCACAAGGCTGGTTCCTCAGTAAGAGCCTGGAAGCTAAGTTGAAAGACACCAAGTGAATCTACACTTGTACGGTATCGCCGGGCCGGCTGCAAGATACTGGTACCGTATGAGGGCTCTCTAAATTTGTCTACATCCTCTGATATCCTTTTTGAGAACGGGTGCCCAAAACTGAACTGCATATTCCAGATGAGGTCCTACTAATGATTTGAACAGGGACAAAATGATGTCTCTCTCTCTGGAGTCCATACCTCTCTTATTACAAGAAAGGACTTTGCTCGATTTGGAAACTGCAGCTTGGCATTGCATGCAATTATTGAGCTTATTATCTACCAAAACCCTTAGATCCTTCTCCACTATGGATCCTCCCAGTTGTACTCCCCCTAGTATGTATGATGCGTGCATATTCTTAGCCCCCAAGTGCATAACTTTACATGTATCAACATTAAACCTCATTTGCCACTTAGTTGCCCAATTAGATAGAGCATTGAGGTTGGCTTGTAAATTGGAGACACCCTTTAAGGATGTTATTCCACTGCATAGCTTGGTGTCATCTGCAAAGAAAGAAATGGTACTTTTAATCCCAGACCCAATATCATTTATAAAGCTATTAAAAAGTAAGGGTCCCAGCACTGAACCTTGGTGTACACCACAGATAACCTTAGACCGTTCAGAGTAAGAATAGTCTCTTGACACTCCCTCCAGCCCAGTAGCAGGCTTCCATGGAAAAAAAATTTAAATGCACATTTTTTTCTGCAACATATATTTGCATTTTTTTATTTATTTTTTACAGGTGGACCTAGCCTGGAAAGGGAAAATCCACAAATCCACAACAATCCCCTCTGTGTGATCAATACACAATGCAAGGATTTTAACAAACTTTGTTGCAGATTCCTACCTGTTTCTGAATTGCTCTTGGTTCAATTAATGTGCAGAGTGAATCTGAAAAGGAGGGACTTTCTGATTATTAACCAGCTGATACACATTCTAGTTCTAATGAGGAAAGTTGCAGCAGGGTCTGCATCCCTTTAGAAGTAATTATAGTAACCATTTGGGATTATCTTACTAAATATTAAAAAAAGTTCTAAAGGCTAAACATTTTTTACCTTAACGCATTCCCTGCATTAAGGTAAAAAATGTTTAAGTAGTAATATCACCCCCATATACTTACCTGAGCCCTCATTTGATCCAGCACTGTACCCATCTGTAGAGGCTCTCCCTACTCTCACAGGCTTTGCTGAGGCAGCTGGAGCCATTGGCTCATGCTACTGTCAGTCAAATCCTGTGACTAAGGGGGGGGGGCAAGCCACGCTGTCTGCGTCTATGGATGCAGGCAATGAGGCTGCGGATCTAGTCCACAGGTGTGCCACGATGGGAAGTAGTTTCCTATGGGGGCACACCAAGAAGAGGATGAGCCAGTGCTCTATTGCACAGAACTAGGGCTGCAACTAAAGATTATTTTCAAAATCAATTTGTTTTATGATTATTGCTTCGATTAATCAAAAGAAAACATCAAAAAAGCATGTTGTATTCAAGTATAACTTGAGGCAAAACCTTTTTTTTTTTTGTTTCGTTTTGGATAGAGTGCAAAGGGAATTGAAAACACTTGTCAGTTTTTATTGCTGTACCCTTATTAAGGAGATTCACCCTCTATATTTGTCCTGTTTACCATTATCATTGAAAGTAAAGGTAAACAAAAAATCACCAGATAAGTAATAGAGGGGAAATCGTCCAATAGGGACACTAGTTCTGGTGACCTGGGGGTCCACAAAGTATTCCCTTAATTTGCAGGGATTTCCACTCATTTCCTGTTTGGCTATGGGACAGAAAGTTACATAGTGTCAGGAAAGATTTCACCTGTTGGTGGCACTGTGGCACTGTGGCTGACGATCGGGAGAGGATTCGCCTCCTGGTGGCACTGTGCTCCCAGATCTTTAGGCTGCAGTTCCGGCATTTGCCAGCAGGTGTCTCTCAGCAGTCAGGAGCTGACATCATCCCCTGCAATCAGGCATCACCTAAAACTGATTGCAGGAGGTGTATTTAAACCTGGTGAATGCTATTACACTTTGCCTTGGTATTTTCTCCTTGTGCCCCTGATCTGTGTTCCTCTAGCCTGCATCCCTAATCCTGCAGCCTAATTTCTTTCTACCCGCTCAGTCAGTCTCTTGGTTCCCTTTCCCTGTCCTGTCTTGTTCCCAGCTCCCCTCTGCTTGATCTCCTGCGTTTGACCCTGGCTCTGGTACGATTACGATGTGGTTATCCCATGCTCTGTACCTATTGGATATAGATTGTCACTGGTTGTTGGTTCACTGGTTGGGTTACACTATTTACTGTATTGGAGGTGTGTTTTCTTTGTTGTTCACTTACCTTTAATAAATCATTTTATTTACACTTTACCTGTGATTGGTACACTCTGTTGCAGTCCACATATTTCTAGTCACACCGGTCTCTGACATAATATCAAGGCCAGTCCTGACCAGAAGTGGCTGCACAGGGAAGCCATCTTGGTTCTGCTGTTTAGGGAAAAATGCATCCAGAGCAAAGATTATTTTTCTTTGCTGGTGACAGAGGATAATGAATACTGCCGTCAGATTTTGAAGGAGTGGACCAATGGGCAGCTATTAGAATGTATCCGACTTGCTCATTCTCTAGTTGATCAGGGCAGTATGTTGTTTGGAGATGTTCAGCCTTTGATTCAGGTTTGTGAGGAGTTAGCTTTATCCAGTACTCCTAAAGGCAGTGATTACTTTTCTCCCCCCTTCAGTATGGCTCAGGTAGAATCTCAGGTGTGGTTATTGGAGGATGACTCTGTTTATTTCTTTGAGCACTATTCATCATGTTTCCAGCAGGTGTTAGTGGAGTGTATTAATGCAGTGCAGTCTTTGGTCAGACAGGCAGCGTGTAAGCCAAATTTTGTTCAACCTTTACTACAGACATGGTCAGATATATTGCACTCAGCCTCAGTCAGATTGCAACAGCCCATTCTTGCTACCTGCTCAGATGTCTTTCACCATCACCCACAGGCAGCAACCACAGTTGCAGCCCAGTATACCCTGCTACCAACTAAGTATCAGTACCCTGTTTCCACCTGCTGCACCTACTCTGCCTTCAACCCATTTACCTCTTCTCCGCTATCTGCAACCATCCCACAAAAATCTTCCTTAGCAACTGCTCCCTCTTGTTTACCATACTCCAGCTCATTTATCCACCAGCTGCACCCCTTACTTACAGCCCTGTATTCACATACAAAACTTCAGTTTCTTTTTAGGTTTAGCCACTGAAGTTTTTCCCAACCCGCACAATCCTGCCACTATTCACGCCAGCTAATCTGCTCCAGTCTGCGTCCATGCCAGGCGATCTGTTCCAGTCTGCTTCCACACCAGCCGATCTGCTTCAGCCTGCCTCCACGTCAGCAGATCAGCTCCAGCCTGCTTCCACGTCAGCCGATCTGCTCCAGCCTGCCTCCACACCAGCTGATCTGCTCCAGCCTGCCTCCACACCAGCCCATCTGCTCCAGCCTGCCTCCACACCAGCCCATCTGCTCCAGCCTGCCTCCACGCCAGCCGATCTGCTCCAGCCTGCCTCCATGCCAGCTGATCTGCTCCAGCCTGCCTCTATGATTGCTAATGGGGTTAGGCTAGCCTCTAATGGTCCTGAACCTGATGACCCACTTGACCTTGCCTGCTATCCAGCCTGATGTTCCGGTGCCGCTGTCCAGCGTGATGTTCTGGTGCCCACTGTCCAGCCTGATTATCTGGTACCCTCTGTCCAGCCTGATGATCCATTGCCCGCTGTCCAGCCTGATTATCCAGTACCCGCTGTCCAGCCTGATTATCCGGTGCCTGCTGTCCAGCCTGATTATCTGGTGCCTGCTGTCCAGCCTGATGATCCGGTACCCGCTGTCCAGCCTGATGTGCCTCGGGCCGCTGCCCAGTCTGATATGCTTCAGCCCGCTGCCCAGCTTGGTGTGCCTCAGCCCGCTGCCCAGGTTGATGTGCCTCGGCCTGCTGCCAAGCGTGATGTGCCTCGGCCCGCTACCCAGCTTGATGTGCCTCTGTCCGCTACCCAGCTTGATGTGCCTCTGCCCGTTGCCTAGCTTGATGTGCCTCTGCCCGCTGCCCAGCTTGATGTGTCTCTGCCCGCTGCCCAGCTTGATGTGCCGCTGCCAAGCATGATTGTCCTGTGGAGGGTAGGATTCCATCTGCCATTGGGTCTGACACGTCTGAGTCTTTGTGTACCTGGTATTGGTTACCTGTTCTGCCTAAGGTGCTTTTTTTAGCTGCCTTGGGTCCCTCCTACAGTACGTTGCTCCGATGGCACCAAAGCCTGGTGGTCCGGACATACCATTCATAATTGGTAGCCACGTTTACCTTTATGACCTTGGTAGTATTGAGCTCCAGGGCAGTGATAGAGCAACATTTGTGCCTTGCCACAACCCCTTGCCACAGCCACAACTTCAGGTGCATTAGGGGACCCATGTTGGGTAACCAGTGCCTTGGGGAAACCTAGATGGCTGTTGAAGATCTGTTCTGGAGATCAGGCAAGCTACATGATTGTAACCAAACATTTCGGTGTCAGAGTTTCGGTGTTGTCACATGACCCCAGGGCTAAGTTTGCGAATGACCCATGATACCCCAGCATTGGGATGCCTACTGTTTTGAGGGATCAAATGTCCTATGCCTTTAAGAATCTGGCCAACAGGATACCTAGTCAGTTGCCTAGCCCCAGCAGTGGGGTACCTAGCCAGTTACAAGACCCAGGCGGTTGAACACCTAGCTTCTTTTTGGATGCCAGCAGCAAGGCTTCTTGTTTGGAATCCAGCACTCCTCTGGTTTACAAGACATTTTCGCTCTGGACTCTTTCAGCAATGGCTGGTTGGAGTGTCCAGAGGTCGCTCCTTCGAGGGGGGGTACTGTCAGGAAAGGTTTCACCTGCTGGTGGCACTGTGGCTCCCAGATCTAGGGGCTGCAGTTCCGGTGCTCACCAGCGGGTCTCTCTCAGCAGTCGGAGGCTGACGTCGGGAGAGGATTCACCTGTTGCTGGCACTGTGCTCCCAGATCTTAAGGCTGCAGTTCCGGTGTTCACCAGTGGGTGTCTCTTGGCAGTCAGGAGCTGACATCATCCCCTGCGATCAGGCATCACCTGATTCTGATTGCAGGATGTGTTTTTAAACCTGGTGAATGCTATTACACTTTGCCTTGGTATTTTCTCCTTGTGCCCCTGATCTGTGTTCCTGTAGCCTGCATCCTGTCTCCTGTTCCTAGACTCTGACCCACGAAAAACCAATTCAAATCGCACAACCACTTTTTTAGAAGTCAAAGGCATGTACCAATGCCGAAAATACAACTGTCTTACATGCGAACAGAAACATTTTACCACAAAAGAACAAACTTACAAACTTGACCAATTCTACAACTGCTCTACGGAATTCGTAGTATACTGTCTCTCCTGCCCATGTAACCTACTCTATGTAGGCCGCACTACCCGAACACTACGAAAAAGATTTGGCGAACACAGACGATCGATCGAGGAAAAGAAGAACCTGACTATACCAAGCAGTGGCGGCTGGTGCTCAAAATTTTTGGGGGGGGCGCAAACAAACAGCCTCACTGTGCCCATTAAACGCTGCCACTGTGCCCATTAAACGCTGCCACTGTGCCCATTAAACGCTGCCACTGTGCCCATTAAACGCTGCCACTGTGCCCATCAAACGCTGCCACTGTGCCCATCAAACGCTGCCACTGTGCCCCAAGTGCTGCCACTGTGCCCCAAGTGCTGCCACTGTGCCCCAAGTTCTGCCACTGTGCCCCAAGTGCTGCCATTGTGCCCCAAGTTCTGCCATTGTGCCCCAAGTGCTGCCACTGTGCCCCAAGTTCTGCCATTGTGCCCCAAGTTCTGCCATTGTGCCCCAAGTGCTGCCATTGTGCCCCAAGTGCTGCCACTGTGCTCCAAACGCTGCCACTGTGCCCCTTAAGTGCTTCCACTGTACCCCTTAAGTGCTGCCACTGTGCCCCTTAAGTGCTGCCACTGTGCCCCTCAAGTGCTGCCACTGTGCCCCCTGCCTGCCCTCTGCACTTACCTTGTCCCGGTGTGCAGCTGGTGACGGCGTCAGGCGACGAGCGGTGTCTCATCGTCGGATGTCTTCTTCTCCCGCGCTCTTCCTGTCTTCTGCTATGATTGGACGCCTAGCGTCCAATCACAGCGCCTGTGACTTCAGCCAATCAGGTGACAGGTAACAGACCTGGCAACCTGATTGGCTGAGAGGCGGGTCTGTGTTAGGGAAGCGATGTATTCGCTTCCCTAACACAATACTGTGTAATCAGCGAACGCACAGCCGTGCGCCCGCTGTTTACACTTAGGGAAGCCTATTAGAGCACACCGCTCTAATAAGGTCCCCTATTAGAGCTTACAGCTCTAATAGGGGCGCTTCCAGCAACACCACCCCCCCCCCCCACTGTAATTCAGATGCCCGGCGCCCGATCAGGGGCCGGACACCTGAATAGGGGGCGGCAGCGGTGACAATAGATAGATTCATGCAATGCATAAATCTATCTATTGGTGATAGAGCGGTGCAGGAGAGGGGGGGCGGCGCTCCTGCGCCCTCTATGCACGCACCGCCACTGATCCCAAGACATTTTACGGAATTCCACCAAGGCTCCACCAATGGCCTACATGTTTGGGCCATAGAAACCATCCCTGACACTTTCCCTAGAGCGGAACGCATCAAACGCCTATGCGAGAGGGAAACCTTCTGGATCTACACCCTGGACAGTCTCAAGCCAGGAGGACTCAACGAGGAGATCGAAATCCACTCCATTTTTTAGCCACCACTCATTGTCCCCCATCTCCCTTTTTATTTTCCCCCTCCCCCAAAAAATCCCCCCCGCACAAAAATACCCTACCACCTTTTTCGAAACACCCCTCCCCCACTCCAAAGGACCAGCCCTTGTAAAGTGTGTTTATATATATATATATATATATATATATACATGCTTGCAAAAAATCTCATATAAACCATAAAACCTCCCAAGTGCCCCCCCCCCCCCCCCTTCTTATTTTTACCGGTCACCTACAGTCATCAGAGCAAGCGTCACTTCCCTCCTCCATCACACCATTTCCATCTCTCTAATTTCCCCCCCCCCCATCATCTACATATATTTCCTGAAATTAGGAGCCATTGCACCTGTTTATATATATATATATATATATATATATATATATATATATATATATATATATATATATATACGGCTTTTTACATGTGTATATATATATATGTACACTTTCATGGAATTTCTCCTTATTATCTAAAAACAACATTTTTTTTTTTTTTTTTTATATATAACTTTCATATAAATTTTACTTGTACATATTTTATATAGATTTTTTAATACAGCTCTTTAATACAGCATTTTAATCACTTCCTATTCTTTCTCATTCTGATCACATCTATATCTCCATTCTGCAGCACACTCCAATTGCCCACATTATTTCATGCATACTATAAACTCTCCCCTATATATAAATAATATATCCTCCATTTTCCACCCATCATCTTTCACCCCTTTCGCCATCCTTCCTTTTTATTTTTTATTCCTCACCTCATCCACACTACTGTCATTCTATAACATATTGACCCACCAAACTACAATCACCATCAGCCCTCTCTCTCCCAGTCCCGCCCACACTCACATTCCCTTCCCCTCCTCATGTTTGCTTCCACATCATCACCTTTCCCTCCCCCCCCCCCCCCCCCCCCTGCTCTTGCTACACACATTTTTAACAGTCAAAACATCTCAGCACAAATTATGTTACTAAACATGAATGATCCTTTTAAACTTCTCTCAACACCTCTAATACATGATCAGCGTTGGCCAATTTTAAAGTTTTTTAAAGTTTTTTAAAGTATAAAGATAGATACCGCCCCATTTTTTTTTTTTCCTCCCACACTCCCCCTTCCCCCTTCAACCACTATAAATATGTGTCTACAAGCTGCAGCTGTTTACACCGCCTGATGAAGGAGCACGCATGCTCCGAACGCGAGCGCTTCCAACCACGCCTACCAACGTCATCAATCCTGCTGACGTGCCTATCCTGGGACGCACTCACCTCGGAACCACGAGACGCACAGGAGGACGGCCGAGGACTTCAGACAAAATAAAGATACCGCTACTCCCCACTTTCTTTTTATTTTCACATACAGTTCCCACTGTAATCAGACCGGAGGACGGCCGAGGACTTCAGACAAAATAAAGATACCGCTACGTGCCTGATATTTTTAAACAAAGTGTGAGCACATACTTTCTTTTTATTTTCACATACAGTTCCCACTGTAATCAGACCCACTACTCTTAGAGCGGCGCTGCTCTCTCTCTTTTCTCCTCTTCTGCTCTATGGAGCCGGCTGCCGCATCTTACAAGCACACACTTTTACTCCTGGACTGAGAAAAAAAAAAACTGTCCAAAAAACACATCACAGTGTTTCTCCCCTTCAGCCCCCACTCTCTCTCGCCCACCCTCAGTGTCACTCCATCTGTGACCCCCCATACTCGCTCATCACTAGCTGTCGTCGGCGCTCCATCCTCCCCCTCTCCACTGCATTACTATTTGAAGCCTATGTCTGAGCTGCCACAAACGATCACAGTGAACATCCATCTCTCACCCTTTTTTCCCATGTAAATCTCCCACTCATACTTATCCTCCTCCCAGCGCTGATCTATTATTAGCCCCCCCCCCCCCCCCCCCAAAAATAAAAACATCCCCACATTAAAGATACAAATTGAAGATAAAACATATATAGACAATTCTTTTGCACACACAAAAAGATAACACTGAACACTCACTCCAGCAATATCCCAACACACCTTCACACACTTTTTATCCCACATACTAACTGATCCCCCCACCTCTCCTTTTTTTCCCCTCCCTCCTTTTTTCCCCCAACACCCCGCCCCTCTAACCCCCCCCCAAAAATATATATACCTTTCTTTTCCACTATATATATATATATATATACTTATATATATATATATATTTCCTCTTTTCCTTTTCCCTTCTCTTTTTCTCTCACTTTGGTAACCCCTGGGGAACACCCAAATACTACAACTTGTTCCCGTGCACGGGCAGGGGTAAGGGGGGCCACTTCCTCATCCTCTTCACCCAGCATTACCTGAAGTGGGAAGGTTCCCCCTCCTCATTGTTCAGGTAGGTCTGTGAACCACACATTTTGACACCCTTCTCAGTATCAGCACTACTTTCATCACCATTTACCCAATCATTAGCATTTGTATCAACTGGATCCACATTAGGTTCATTTGGCATCTCAGGGTTATTACCCTCACCCATAGGAACAGAGGAACTAGTTTCTCCCCATTCTTGGGATCGTTCAGATAGTTCTCCTTGTCCCCACAGTTTTTCAAAAAATGGACAGTCTCGTCCTATGAGAACATCATGTATCAAGTTCTTTACCACCCCCACCTCTTGAGTACCAGTGCCATATGCTGTGGAAATGGACACCGAGATGAGAGGGTACTCTCTAGTGTCCCCGTGAATGCATACAACCCGTAAAGTTTTGCTTACCGGACCGATCTTCCCAAGGACTCTAGGATGAACAAGGGTTACCATGCTTCCGGAGTCCATCAAAGCCCCAGGCAGGGAGGTGGTTCACTTGGACTACACACTCAAATTTCTCGTCTCCACGGTCAAGGTGTGTGGTACATGCTCTAATGAGCATAAAAAGACCCCCTCCGAAGAACCCCGCATTCCATGGGCTCCTCTTGCAGTGGGCAGTGGGCCCGGGTATGGCCCCAGGAATGACACCGCCAACATTGTAACATCCCCTCCTCTCCGAACAGGAACAGATCGCTGATGAGGTACTGGGAGTGACTCTTGACCTTCCGGGGTGTTGATTCCAGGGCTCCGGGGGACATCCTTTCGAAGGGCGGCAGTCGATCGAATAGGCCGTGGCAGACTGGGCCCTTGGCGCTTGGTAGGGCCAAGCAGATCCTCCACCACTGTAATATCGCTCTACCATCTCGACAAGGAGGTTCCACTGTTTTGGGGTCTCCATGGCTGACCCACCGTTGAAGGTCGTCTGGCAGTGACCGTAGGTATCGGTCCAGGACGACCCGCTCCACGATTTGGGGGCCCGACAACACTTCGGGCTGCAGCCATTTTTTTACCAGTTGCACCAGGTCATGCATTTGAGACCGTGGTGGACGATCTGGGCAATACTTCCATTGGTGCACTCGTTGGGCCCGAACGGCCGTAGTCACCCCCAAACGAGCCAGTATTTCTGCCTTTAGTTTTTGATAGTCTTTAGCGTCCTCTGGTGGCAGGTCGAAGTAGGCTTTTTGAGGATCTCCGGTGAGAAAAGGTGCAATTAGACCGGCCCACTGGTCCTGGGGCCACCCTTCTCTCTCTGCCGTCCTCTCAAATATAGCAAGAAAAGCCTCTACATCATCACTCAGGGACAATTTCTGCAAAAAATGGCTTGCCCTCACGGTCACTTGGTTGCCAGGGGCAACAGCTGCTTGCTCACGACCCTGAGAAAACTGCTGCACTACTTCTTTAAGGCAGTCACCTGAGCCTGCATAACCCCTTGCTGGGTTGCTTGCTGTGCTGCCAACTGAGCCACCAACAGGCGAGTATTTACTTCATGGCGGGTCTGCGCTTGCATATTAGCTAGGGATAGTTGTTTAATTAGTTCCTCCATTGCTTCAGCTTTCAGGGCTTGGGCAGCTTTAACCCAGGACATAAACCCACTGTACTGTCCCTTTAAATGTCAGTTTTAAATTCAAATGCAAAAACAGCAACACAAAAAAAAAAACGCCTGTTACTCTGTCCTGCCCGCATTCGAGCACCACTTGTAAAGTTCGGGGACCAGCCAGACCGCAGGACACTGGCTTTTAACCCAAAAGGAGGTTTATTAAACTTAAAACAGCTTGACAGCAGCAAAAACAAAAGAAAAAGGTTTCAGTCTCACCGACATTCAAAGTCCAGCATTGCTATCGCAATCAAACAGTCCTTGGGGTGGTTTCAGGTGGCATCCCTTCTGCCCCTTTCCACAGCCAAATACAGGTGAGTTAACCCTTTTTGTTCCCCCCCCCTTTTCTTTTCTAATATATATATATATATATATACTTATATATATATATATATATATATTTCCTCTTTTCCTTTTCCCTTCTCCCTTTCCACCATATTTTTTTTCTTTTTCTTTTTTCTTTTTTCCCACCATTTCAACCATGGAACTAATCCTAGCCCTAGAAGAAGTTCGACATGAATATTTGGAACACCTCTACACGATGTTCCCCACATACTTTTTTATCAGCAACACCACTGTCAATCAAGCAACATATGGAAAACTCTGCGCCATGTTCAGAAAAATAGAGGATACCATTATATCCCTAAACCACCAATGGTGGGACAAATTCTTTCTACAAAGATATCGGCTCTCTAAAATTACCCCTAGAGGCCTTAGGATTAAACACAGATGCTCGTTTCTTACACCAGAACGACAAAAAGAGTGGGAATACGTATCCGATTTCTGCTCCCAAAAATGGATAGATATCATAATAAAACAAAGAGAAGAAAAAATAGAATCACTAACTGAGAAAGTCAAAGAGTACATCCACACTCTTCTAAACAAAATCAATCATCTTCCGATAACCTGGCTCCACATCCTAAAGAAAAAAAACAAAAAAGACGAAGACTATCTAATCAAAACAAAACTCAATAAAATGAGGCGTGATGTTGATGACTACACATCATCAAAAGTATTCAATTGGAAGCTCAAAACTACCCCCCCCAATACCACCCCTATTCCCCCTGATGCACCACACTGGTGCACCAGTTCCCCTGATGCATGCATACCAACCCTGGCACAAGAACCAGTCCGGACCAAGTTCTACTAATCACAGACCACAAAATCGTGAACATATTCCCCCCCTCTGTAACCACACACAGAGGACGCACCAAACCCCCGTGATGAAGACTCAACATCCCACCTTGACGGCCCGACCTAAACCAAAAAGAGATCGAACGAAGAAACGGATGAATGCCACCACAAGTGGAGCCTTTCCCACTAACGCTAAACAAACCCCACACACCCCAGCCTTGTCAAACACTGTAGATAGTACCCACCCAGATGCTCCTCTACCAGACACAACTATCACTACGTCTGAACCACCACCATGCGATCCAGACTCACAATTTACTACTATGCAGACAAGCCTACCTGGTCCTGCCACCACAGATCCCACATCCACCCTAGACCTCTCTTTTTTAGTAAAAACCCCCCAACCTGCACAAAAAAGAAAATTAGAAGAAGAGGCAGGCGAGGGGGGCGTAGAAGACAAAAAGAGAAAGGGCAAACTCCTCAAACGATAAAAATTTATAACCTATCTACACTAACCCTCAGTGCGCAAGACACCTCACTACTAAGCAAAGGCCTCAGCTTTGCACCCTCAGCCACTCCCAATACATTCACACTGTTCGTAGATTTGAACAAATTCATACGCAATCTGACTGTCAAAAGGTTTTTTAACATTAAAGCCAATAAAAACCCCACTATTGAGGATACCACAGAAACAACACACCTCGACTTCACTCCAGATTTTGAATTAGACGCCTCAGGTCTAGCTCTTCTCGAGGAATTATACACTGGTGGTGGTGATGAAGAGACAGATATTTACTCATCATATCTCAATCAACATCTCCCCACCTCTCCACCAGTCCAACACACCACTTTCCGCCCAAAATCCATCTTTAACCCTACCCACGTTAAAGGCCCGTACCTACAGAGTTTCTACCAAGTGGTCTTCTCTGATATGAGTATTGAATGTGTGTACTTAAGCGCTAGAATGAGTATTTAAAAACAGAACAGCAACAGTATTTTAAGATAGCCAAATGATGATGCTGCAACCCATATAATAGTGTTCTCACACGTGAAGGAAATTGTTTTAAAATACACAAAAATAATGTTATTGTGCGATGGGTGCGCTTTCAATCAACCTTAAAATTGGTGTAGATGTGATTAAAAATCCTTGTGCAATAATGCTGCTTATGTGGTGTGTAAAACCTCCCTTAAATCCGTGCACTGTGTATATATAAATACATAAAACCATAAATAAATATATAGATAAATGAATGCTTTTCCTATTTGTGGTACCAGTGGGTAAGTGATAATAGTGGGATAGTGCTTTGGGTGAAAACACGTTACAATTGGGTGAAACCGCGTTTAATTTAGGACCCTTTATAAGTCCATGCGTTTAAACTGGGTAAAAACGCGTTTGTTTTAGGACCCTTTATGAGTCCATGCATCTAATAGATGTCTCCTGAGGATTTAATTGCGGTCGCTTGACAGGTGTTTCTCCTTAATTAGTTCTGAGGCTTTAATTGAATAGTTGCCCTTTGCAATCAAAAAAAGATTATAAAAATGAATAAATAAATAAAAAAAATAAAAAAAACTTTAGATTGGTTAGCCTAGTTCACCTTTGATATTGAACAAAGATTAAAAGATGTGAAGGATAAAAGGTAAGCACCATCAGTGAAAAAAGATAAGCACCGTCAGTGAATATATATTTTAACAGGTATATACATATCACTTTCACTTATCTTGTTATGGTGTTTTCTTTCCTGCTGATCACGTCCTTTTTATCCTTTCCGTGTTTGCATGAGGATATAAAACAGATACAAACACATTGCGCAGTATTTCTACACTTTAAATGGTGTGCATGGGTTATGGCTTAAGCCAATCTACTTACACAGCACCCTGCGATCTGAGCACGGTAGTGAGAAATGTGTCAGGCACTGTTAGGGCTCCCTGCCCTGCTCGTCTCGGTAGCGTCACTTGGCTCCTCCTCCCGACGCGTTGCGTCACGCCCACGTGACTTTATCAAGCAGCAGAAATTGGTGAAAAGTTCCAGAGCTAAAGAAAATATAGGCATATACAAAGGTATGGTTGTATATGCCTATATTTTCTTTAGCTCTGGAACTTTTCACCAATTTCTGCTGCTTGATAAAGTCACGTGGGCGTGACGCAACGCGTCGGGAGGAGGAGCCAAGTGACGCTACCGAGACGAGCAGGGCAGGGAGCCCTAACAGTGCCTGACACATTTCTCACTACCGCGCTCAGATCGCAGGGTGCTGTGTAAGTAGATTGGCTTAAGCCATAACCCATGCACACCATTTAAAGTGTAGAAATACTGCGCAATGTGTTTGTATCTGTTTTATATCCTCATGCAAACACGGAAAGGATAAAAAGGACGTGATCAGCAGGAAAGAAAACACCATAACAAGATAAGTGAAAGTGATATGTATATACCTGTTAAAATATATATTCACTGACGGTGCTTATCTTTTTTCACTGATGGTGCTTACCTTTTATCCTTCACATCTTTTAATCTTTGTTCAATATCAAAGGTGAACTAGGCTAACCAATCTAAAGTTTTTTAAATTTTTTTTATTTATTTATTCATTTTTTTATAATCTTTTTTGGATTGCAAAGGGCAACTATTCAATTAAAGCCTCAGAACTAATTAAGGAGAAACACCTGTCAAGCGACCGCAATTAAATCCTCAGGAGACATCTATTAGATGCATGGACTCATAAAGGGTCCTAAAACAAACGCGTTTTTACCCAGTTTAAACGCATGGACTTATAAAGGGTCCTAAATTAAACGCGGTTTCACCCAATTGTAACGTGTTTTCACCCAAAGCACTATCCCACTATTATCACTTACCCACTGGTACCACAAATAGGAAAAGCATTCATTTATCTATATATTTATTTATGGTTTTATGTATTTATATATACACAGTGCACGGATTTAAAGGAGGTTTTACACACCACATAAGCAGCATTATTGCACAAGGATTTTTAATCACATCTACACCAATTTTAAGGTTGATTGAAAGCGCACCCATCGCACAATAACATTATTTTTGTGTATTTTAAAACAACTTCTCTGATATGAAACGTCTGTGCAAAGACACTCCGGCATTCACACACAATCATAACCTCACAGCATCAGAAAGGGCATGCCTCAAAGCCCTCACCCAAAACACAGATCTTGTCATAAAAACCGCCAACAAAGGGGGCGGAATTGTCCTGCAAAACAGAGACGCCTACATCAAAGAGGCTCATAGACTTCTATCAGACAGAAACACATACACCATACTACCCAGTGACCCTCTACCCAAATTTCTCATTGAAGCAGACTTACTAGTCAATAAAGCCACCAGCAACGGAATCATTACAAAAACTGAAGCTGCATTTTTGAAACGGGACAATTACAATACACCTTATTTTTATCATCTCCCCAAAATTCACAAGAGCCTGACTGAGCCCCCTGGACGCCCTATAGTGGCTGCCATGGACAGCATCACTAATCCATTCTCCATGTATATTGATCATTTCCTGCAACCACTAGCCCAGAATCTGCCAGCATATATCCGTGATGGCATATATCTACTTAACACTCTAGAGAACTATCGTTGGGAACCTACGTACTTATGGCTCTCCCTCGACGTTTGCTCACTTTACACATCAATCCCACATAACATTGGACTTGAGGCGGTTGAGTACTTCCTCTCACAAAACCCTCACATCAACTCAAGACAGGCAGAATTCATTATAGAAACCACCAAATTCTGCCTGACCCACAATTACTTTCTATTTGAACAAAAATACTACCTGCAAACACAAGGCACAGCCATGGGGGCAAATTTTGCACCTAGCTACGCCAACCTGACCATGGGCCTTTGGGAACATCGCTCCATTTGTAACAATAACCCCTTTTCCAAACATATAGTTTACTTTGGCCGATACATTGATGACATCGTCATCATCTGGGATGGCTCCCGGCCTCAAGCAGACACCTTTGTCACTTATTGTAACGCCAACAACCTAGGCCTGTCTTTCACTTCCGTTTGTGATCCAGACACTTTAGCCTTCTTGGACCTAGAACTCAGTCATTCCAACAACCTTATTCACGCTAAAAACTACACCAAACCCACCGCAGGCAACTCCTACCTCCATTTTCAAAGCTGCCATCATCCAAGATGGATTTCGAACATACCAAAAAGCCAATTCTGCCGCCTAAAACACAACTGCACCCGCCTAGAAGATTACACAGAACAAAGCACACTATTCATAAAGAAATTTTCAGAAAAAGGATACCCCAGCACCCTAGTCAATGATGCCTATAATCACTTTCTCAGCGAAGTACCAAGAACAAACAAACCATCACCCATCACATCTTCCCGAGCGCCTAGATTCATCACTCAATTTCATACACAACACAGAAAAATGGAAAAAATCTTCCACAAACACTGGGGCATACTACGAGAAGACCCCCACCTCAAAGACAGTCTGGACGAAAAACCGAAAATTACATACAGAAGAGCACAAAACCTGGTAAGGAAAAATAGCACCCAGTAAATTGAAGACACGAAAAACCAATTCAAATCGCACAACCACTTTTTTAGAAGTCAAAGGCATGTACCAATGCCGAAAATACAACTGTCTTACATGCAAATTTGTTCAACACAAACAGAAACATTTTACCACAAAAGAACAAACTTACAAACTTGACCAATTCTACAACTGCTCTACGGAATTCGTAGTATACTGTCTCTCCTGCCCATGTAACCTACTCTATGTAGGCCGCACTACCCGAACACTACGAAAAAGATTTGGCGAACACAGACGATCGATCGAGGAAAAGAAGAACCTGACTATCCCAAGACATTTTACGGAATTCCACCAAGGCTCCACCAATGGCCTACATGTTTGGGCCATAGAAACCATCCCTGACACTTTCCCTAGAGCGGAACGCATCAAACGCCTATGCGAGAGGGAAACCTTCTGGATCTACACCCTGGACAGTCTCAAGCCAGGAGGACTCAACGAGGAGATCGAAATCCACTCCATTTTTTAGCCTCCATTTTTTAGCCACCACTCGTTGTCCCCCATCTCCCTTTTTATTTTCCCCCTCCCCCAAAAAATCCCCCCCCCCGCACAAAAATACCCTACCACCTTTTTTGAAACACCCCTCCCCCACTCCAAAGGACCAGCCCTTGTAAAGTGTGTTTATATATATATATATATATATATATATATATATATATATACATGCTTGCAAAAAATCTCATATAAACCATAAAACCTCCCAAGTCCCCCCCCCCCCTTCTTATTTTTTACCGGTCACCAACAGTCATCAGAGCAAGCGTCACTTCCCTCCTCCATCACACCATTTCCATCTCTTTAATTTTTCCCCCCCATCATCTACATATATTTCCTGAAATTAGGAGCCATTGCACCTGTTTATATATATATATATATATATATATATATATATATATATATATATATATATATATATATATATATATATATATATACGTCTTTTTACATGTGTATATATATATATATGTACACTTTGATGGAATTTCTCCTTATTATCTAAAAACATTTTTTTTTTTTTTTTATATATAACTTTCATATAAATTTTACTTGTACAGATTTTATATAGATTTTTTAATACAGCTCTTTAATACAGCATTTTAATCACTTCCTATTCTTTCTCATTCTGATCACATCTATATCTCCATTCTGCAGCACACTCCAATTGCCCACATTATTTCATGCATACTATAAACTCTCCCCTATATATAAATAATATATCCTCCATTTTCCACCCATCATCTTTCACCCCTTTCGCCATCCTTCCTTTTTATTTTTATTTTTTATTCCTCACCTCATCCACACTACTGTCATTCTATAACATATTGACCCACCAAACTACAATCCCCATCAGCCCTCTCTCTCCCAGTCCCGCCCACACTCACATTCCCTTCCCCTCCTCATGTTTGGTTCCACATCATCACCTTTCCCCCCCCCCCCCCCCCCCCCTGCTCTTGCTACACACATTTTTAACAGGCAAAACATCTCAGCACAAATTATGTTACCAAACATGAATGATCCTTTTAAACTTCTCACAACACCTCTAATACATGATCAGCGTTGGCCAATTTTAAAGTTTTTAAAGTTATTTAAAGTTTTTTAAAGTATAAAGATAGATACCGCCCCCAATTTTTTTTTTCCTCCCACACTCCCCCTTCCCCCTTCAACCACTATAAATATGTGTCTACAAGCTGCAGCTGTTTACACCGCCTGATGAAGGAGCACGCATGCTCCGAACGCGAGCGCTTCCAACCACGCCTACCAACGTCATCAATCCTGCTGACGTGCCTATCCTGGGACGCACTCACCTCGGAACCACGAGACGCAAGGGACCGTGCGTTTCCCCACCATAGCCATGACACCGGAGGACGGCCGAGGACTTCAGACAAAATAAAGATACCGCTACGTGCCTGATATTTTTAAACAAAGTGTGAGCACATACTTTCTTTTTATTTTCACATACAGTTCCCACTGTAATCAGACCCACTACTCTTAGAGCGGCGCTGCTCTCTCTCTTTTCTCCTCTACACCAGAGTCTCTTCTGCTCTATGGAGCCGGCTGCCCCATCTTACAAGCAACACACTTTTACTCCTGGACTGAGAAAAAAACTGTCCAAAAAAACACATCACAGTGTTTCTCCCCTTCAGCCCCCACTCTCTCTCGCCCACCCTCAGTGTCACTCCATCTGTGACCCCCCATACTCGCTCATCACTAGCTGTCGTTGGCGCTCCATCCTCCCCCTCTCCTCTGACCCTGATCCTGCAGCCTGATTACGATTTGGTTATCCCATGCGCTGTACATATTGGATTTAGATTTTGAGTTACACTATTTACTGTATTGGAGGTGCGTTTTCTTTGTTGTTCACTTATCTTTTAATAAATCATATTATTTACACTTTACCTGTGTTTGGTACACTCTGTTGCAGTCCACACATTTCTGGTCACACCGATCCCTGACACATAGTTAGTCTGGTTGAAAAAAGACACAAGTCCATCTAGTTCAACCAATAAAAAGTTAGAATCCTATACCCACAGTTTGAGGGCATCTGCAGCTTGCGTTCTGCTTTAGGCCTCTTGCGTTTACAGAATGTTTGGATGGAACCTACTGGAGGTTTATTACAAACCTAAGAGGAACCATTACAAACATAAGGGGTTTAATGAAGGTCACTGGTTTCCAGTTTTACTTTAAAAAGTGTATATGGAGTTTGTACACAGAAGGATCCAGTGATACTGGGACTTATGACCATTATCCAGAGAGTAACCAGCACATACATATCAAGTCTGAAAACACAATAATACCCCCATCCCAGGTCAATGACTCTAAATAACAGACATAGGTTCAGATTGCAAAGAATTTAATCGTCAATAACCAGGTTGAGCTTGCGCAACAGTCATAATATTCACTCTTCAGGCAGTATTAAACCCAAAAACTAAATATATTGCAGATTGGCAATCCTCTACTTCCCAAACCTAAGGTTGTGTATATACGGCTTCAGATTAAAGTGGTTATACAAGGATCATGGCTGCAGCTACAGTCATGATCCCAGTACTATTCTTCAAGATTTTGCAATTCGCTTTTATATAAAAGAGATCCAACCCCCACCTTTTCTGCCTTTCTCTTGTCGCATTGGGGAGCCCAGTCTGGTTGGGTCCATTAAAGGAGTTTCTAAAGTCTTGAGTTTTTTCACCTTAATGCATTTGCATTAAGGAGAAAAGCCTTCTGTGGTGCAGCTGCCCCCCAGAGCGCCCCTTTTACTTACCTGAACCTGATCGTTCCAGCAATGAGAAGCTCCAGCCGCTGTCTCGGGTCATCATTGTATAGATAGCAGCAGGAGCCATTGGCTCCCGCTGCTGTCAATCAAATCCAGTGACACGTGAACCCGGGCCGAGTCTTCCTGTCTGTGTCAATGAATGCAGCAGCAGGACTTGGAAGCGAGCCCACACGAGTGCTCCCAAAAATTGCAGCTCTCCGTGGGGGGCACTCAAGAAGAGGAGGAGCCAGGAGAGCCGCCGGGGGACCCGAGAATAGGAGGATTGGGGCCCTCAAAAATTGGATATTATGTGAAGGGAAATCTTTGCAATGGGACACAGATGGTTTAAAAAAATCTGACAGGGGTTATAAGCCTCCCTTACTTTATCCAAAATGAAAAAAAAGTTTTGCCTGTAGTTCTACTTTAATATGTAAAGTTTAAAAAAAGACAATTTATTCTTGAAAATCTACAGTATATGCAGTGGTAAAATAAAAATATAAATACAAAATAAATGCAGCGCTAGTAATATTGAAAATTTACAAGTGAAAAAAGACTTAGAATAAAAGACTAAAGCAGAGTCCCAAAATGTCAGTCCATAGATGAAAGTGAAACAAATGTTCGGCTTTGTATAGATGATTAGCTATAGGTGAGGAAAACGTGACACTCCTTCACATTATATGCATCCAGCTCCACAGCCAAGTGAGAGTAGCCTGCTTACCAGCTCTCCGTGACCACTAGAATAATAGTCTCACCAAGGACAGCGAAATAGGTCTTCCAGGAACCTTAATAATGTCCGGAAACTCCACCTTGCTAGTAAAACTCGGAAATATAAAAAATAAATGCTCCCATAGTGCAGTACTTTAAATTATCCAGATTTAATAAAATGATTAAAACAGGGATGCAGACACAGACGAGCTGAGCTGGGGACATTGTTCATCTGGTGCAGATTGCATACCTACCTACCTACACTGGACCCGATTGCCTGGACCTTCCTGCACCTGGACTAATTATCACTTTGGCACATTTTGCACTTTGAAGAATATTTGCATATTCCCATGAAAGTTATTTATTTTGATGTTATTACATATTTGCACACTTTTTTATGAAGATATTCTTCCTTGAATATCGCACTTTATATTAGACTTGCTTTTATAGTTAGAATTGTTTATTAGCACAGAGTAAGCACTACGGATGAGCCGAACACCCCCCTGTTCGGTTCGCACCAGAACCTGCAAACAGACCTAAGACCCCTTTCACACTGATCCGCCTATAGCGTCGGCGGTAAAACGCTGCTATTTTTAGCGGCGTTTTACCGTCGTATTTGCGGCACATTTCGGCCGCTAGCGGGGCGCTTTTACCCCCAGCTGGCGGCCGAGAAAGGGTTTTGCGGCATTTTGCCGGCGGTATTACAGCGCTGCCCCATTGATTTCAATAGGGAGCAGCGCTGGAGGAGCGGTGAGTTCACCGCTCCTCTACCGCTCCAAAGAAGCTGCTGGCAGGACTTTTTGTGACGCCCTGCCAGCGCACCGCTGCAGTGTGAAAGCCCGAGGGCTTTCACACTGCAGACAATGAAGCAGCAGTTTAAGGGGGAAAGGCAGGCGCTATTTCTAACAGTATAGCGCCTGCAATACGCCCTCGGTGTGAAAGGGGTCTAAAGCTCGTGTGAACTTTAGAACCCTATTAAAGTCTATGTGACTTGAACGTTCAAAATCAAAAGTGCCAATTTTAAAGGCTAATATGCAAGTTATTTTCATAAAAAGTGTTTGGGGACCTGGGTCCTGCCCCAGGGGACAATGCAAAAAAATTTTTTTTCAGGAGCAGTGATTTTAATAATGCTTAAAGTGAAACAATAAAAGTGTAATATTCCTTTAAATTTCGTACCTGGGGGGTGTGTATAGTATGCATGTAAAGGGGCGCATGTTTCCAGTGCTTAGAATGGACAGTTGCACAAAGTGTAATTTTTGCAGGTAAAAAGCTATTTAAAATCACTTGTGGCTATAATGAATTGTCGGCTCCCGTAATACAGAAAACAGTCATTGAAAATCATTGATAAAAAAAAAAAAAAAAAAAGCGTGGGGTTCCCCTGAAATTCAATTACCAGGCCCTTCAGGTCTGGTATGGATATTAAGGGGAACCCCGGGTCAAATTTAAAAAAAAATGTCTAAAATATCCCTAAATATCCATACCAGACCCTTCAGGAACTCCACACCAAATTAAAAAAAAAAAAATGGCGTGGGGGTCCCCCTCAAAATCCATACCAGACCCTTATCTGAGCACGCAACCTGGCAGGCTGCAGGAAAAGAGGGGGGCGAGAAAGCGCCCCCCTCATAAAGCCGTACCAGGCCACATGCCCTCAACATTGGGACAATGCTTTGGGGGTCTGTGACCCCTCAAAGCACCATGTCCCCATGTTGAGGAGGAGAAGGGTCTCCTTCCCACAACCCTGGCCGGTGGTTGTGGGGGTCAGAATCTGGTACCCCTACCATTTTACAAAGAAAGTGTAAAAAATAGTTAAAAAACACACTGACACCGTTGGGAAAAGTCCTTTATTAAAAATAAAAAAAATTAAAAAAAAGATTCCCAGCGGTGGTAATCCACTCTTGCTATCCAGCGATGGTGGTCTCTGCTCCGGGGTCCAGCGATGGCTGATCTCTTCCGACGTCCAGTGCAGCGCATTCTGTCTCCATGGAGACACTGAGGGAATCCCAGGTCTTAGCTAAGGAGGACGGGGCCACTTGTCATCTGACCCCACCCCCTTGTTAAAGATTCTGATAAGCCCCCCGCCCGCAGACCCCCACAACCACCGGGCAGGGTTGTGGGGAAGAGACCCTTCTCCTCATCTTGGCACCTGAACAAAAACGGATATTCCGTAATAGATATTTCATTGGTTTATTAGAAAAAATACACAATAGTATATACAAATACATATAGAAAAAAGAAAAATTATTATTTACAAAAGTTTAGCCATCAAGTATAGGATATACATAAAGAAATTTCAGATTTCATTATTAAGATTTTTTACATGCTGGTCAGAAGATGGTTGACGCGTTTCGCTGTTAGCTTCATCAGAACCAAAAGAGCAGCAGCTTTTATGTCTGTAGTATAATTGTAAAACAGGAAAAATGAGAGTTAGTCATCAGTGAGCCAAAGAATGTACCCCACTAGATTGTATCCAAAGCGTGTTTATCATTATTTCTCCTCGCCCTGGATATTAGATTGAACGCCTACCTTGTAAGTATATCTTGCTCATTGCAAGAGATTTGATTTGTAGGAGTCTAAGTTCAATTTAAAAACAATTTCCTGAGTACCATCAGTTTAAGAAGGTTTACTTCATGTTAAAAAGCCATGCAGTTGCTGGAGGAGAGAAGCCAAGAGAAAGGGAGATAGAAGAAAAAAAAAAAGGGGGGGAGGGGGAGAGGAAAACAAAAACACCCAAGTAAATATATATAAGTATTATTTAAAATATATGAGGTTTAGTAAAGATTATGTAGGAAATTATATTGCTTACATCTATTGCAATGCTGATATTGATGTGCACATAGTTGTATTGAAAGTCCTTGTTTATCTGAATAGGTAGGGATACTACATCTATGTTAAGGCTCTAGAGATGGTGGATAGAAATAGAGAGATCAGTGCTAAGCTTTTTAATGTTAGTCAAATTCTAGAGGGTTTAGGATAAACATGTCCTACCTGGTGGAATTTATTTAGGATTTGAAGGAATCAATCAAAGTCCAGGTAAGCTTTAGAGATGCCGTGTAGACATATCCCGTTGCTTAAGGACCTAATAAACAGGGTTAATATGATTAGAAGTACTAACAGTCAATTCAGAGACATTGTATTAAGGCAGCTGCATTCAAGTAGTATGCATGGGAGCCTGTACCTGTTTAAGTCCGATAGAGATCCCCTGGGAAGGACAGCCTAAGAACCCTTGAGGGGCACCCCTCCAGGGTCAGATAGCCCAACGTTGGGACTGGTAAAATAGATTACGGAAAAATTGCATTAGGCAACCATTCAGAATTTGTGCGGTAGCATCAAGATTCACCATGGAGCCATAAACCTACCTTGAGATTAAAGATGGAGCAAGAGCTGCCTTCCCAGTTCCTCCTCTGTAGGCTGATATGCAGAAATGCTACTTAAGTAGTCAGTCTTCCCGCCAAACTTAGGCTGGTGCTCGTTAAGCTGAGATGTGAATCAGCTGGAGCTGGGAGGCTGGTTTTACAGAGTGAATGTGCGTCGGCTTCCAATACTGAAGTGCGCATGCGCGACCTCGGAGCTTATTTCCGCCGCCATCAGCATCAGCCATACAGAACAGCAATGCGCACGGCCACGGCCCCATAGTGGGGCGCAGGCGCAAAAGAGAGCGGAGCTAGTATGTCACCAACGGAAGAGTTAGTGTCTTCCGTTAGCACGGTGAACAACCACTCATGCGCAGTAGCAATAAGAGGAAAAATAGCATCAGCTGTCATTATATTAAAGAGGTCTATTGTAACATATGGTATGGGTGGTAAAAACACAAGTGTGTCAAACAGACTTGCTATATCGGCTCCTATTGGAGCGCTGACAATCTGCAAGGGGCAGAGAAAAACCAATAAGAGGAAAAGATGACCTAAAAGAATAGCCTCCGTCTAATGAAAACTAGTAAATAAATTGAAATAAAATTATTAATAATGAAATAAATTACATTAAATTGGGAAGAAATGAGAAAAAAAAAAAAAAAAAAAGAAAGAGGGCAAAGCACACCCACCTCCATAGACATTGGCTTGTCTACTCAAGTATTACCACATGTACAAAAGAAGAGGAAGAGGGGACCGATGATTGGTCCCTCCGGAACCACCACCGCTACTCCCCCACCGTGGGGGGGAAAAAAGGGTAGCGGTTGCTAGCCCTGTCCCCCCCAGTTAATATCCAGACCAGAGGGAACCTAATCACCAGTACCCCTCCCTCTCCATATATTGACATGTGTTTATAATCAAAGCTGGCATTGGCAAATGGACCGAGAGTGATAAGACTGCTCTGTGGATGATGTGTGTCCCCTCCCCCGCCGTCTCACTAGCGGCATAGTGGCAGTCCACCCTGCACTAATGCTGAGTGTAGGGGGGATCCGAAAAACTTCAGTGAGCTTACACTGCCTGCCGCTGATTGCATGCAGGAGGGAGCCAGTGGGTGGGCCCAGACAAGGGGTGGCAGCTGAAGAATCCAAAAGCTGGGAGGAGTATGCACCCATATCTATTGCCAGCTTACTTTCTATGGCAGCAGCACACCCCGTTTCCATACAGAAGTAACTCCCTTTCTCCTGGGCACAGGCTCCTCTCAGGCTGGGCGGCTGGTTTAGGGCTGTAACAGAGCTCCTCTACAGGTGGGCGGAGCAAGCGACCCTACTCAGACTGCAGTCAGATCACTGCTTCCCCCTGCCCAGCAGACATCAAGGCTCACCCCAGGGCACACTGAAGATAACAGAGGAAGGATGCCACACTGCATATAATCCTCCCGTGAGTCCCAACCTGTTTTGCCTTCCAAATTGTGTGATTCTGTGCTGTAATCCTGTTCTGCATCTTGCAGTGCAGCTTTACTGAAAGAGAAAGTAAAAATCTTGACTATGTCAGGAATATACTGGGACTTTTCAGGCTCCACATGGATGCATTCCACATACACACTATATCTTATTAAACATTTTTATTTTTGATAATGTGGAATACTTCTATGTAGAACCTGAAAGGTCCCAGTATATTCCTGACATAGTCATGACAAGCATAAACATCAAGAGACATACAGAATACAACTCATCTCCAGGAAAGGGAAAAGTCCACCCTTGCACTGCTGGGGGGAAATGACCACATTTACTTCTATATTTCCACGTTCCAACCAGCTGCACTGCTCTCCTCCTCCTCCTCCCAAAGCCTCATCATTATTGAATACCATACAGGAACATTAACCCTGTATGGTACAATGAAGATGATGGAGTGTGACCACAGCCTGTCACAACTTTTACTGAAGCTGCAGGGGACCAATCACTGAGATTGAGGAAATCAGAAAAAGTCAATTTGTTCCAATTTACTATGTTTATTATGCTTCAGAGAAAGAAACTGGAGAATCCACTCTTCCCCTCTCAGTCCCTTTCTCTGTTTTGGCTATCGGGGGTCTGTTTAGTCTCCTGATATTTCACCAAAGCCCCCCCCCCAACAAGACTGTTAAAAAATTACAAAAGAAATACATTTGTAAAAAAGAAAATAAACAAAAAAACTACTGACACCATCCACTGCTCTACTGACACCGCCCACTGCTCTACTGACACCGCCCACTGCTCTACTGACACCATCCACTGCTCTACTGACACCGTCCGCTGCTCTACTGACACCGCCCACTGCCCTACTGACACCGTCCACTGCTCTACTGAGACCGCCCACTGCCCTACTGACACCGTCCACTGCTCTACTGACACCACTGACACCATCCACTGCCCTACTGACACAGTCCACTGCTCTACTGACACGCCCACTGCTCTACTGACACCGCCCACTGCCCTACTGACACCGTCCACTGTCCTACTGACACCACCCACTGCCCTACTGACACCGTCCACTGCTCTACTGACACCATCCACTGCTCTACTGACACCGTCCACTGCTCTACTGACACCGTCCACTGCTCTACTGACACCGTCCACTGCTCTACTGACACCGTCCACTGCTCTACTGACACCGCCCACTGCCCTACTGACACCGTCCACTGCCCTACTGACATGTCCACTGCTCTACTGACACCTTCCACTGCCCTACTGACACGTCCACTGCCCTATTGACACTGTCCACTGCCCTACTGACACCGTCCACTGCCCTACTGACACCTTCCACTGCCCTACTGACACCTTCCACTGCCCTACTGACACCGTCCACTGCCCTACTGACACCGTCCACTGCTTTACTGACACCGTCCACTGCCCTACTGACACCGTCCACTGCCCTACTGACACCATCCACTGCCTACTGACACCATCCACTGCTCTACTGACTGACGCTGTCCGCTTTTAAGGTAGGCTAATTGATATTTTTAAAGTGACATTTTGTGTATTAATTTAATCATAATTTATGGGTAATTTATGGGTACAAGAATGTGTTTTATTTAACAATGTCCCTTTCAGCCCCTCCCAATGTAATTTGGCAAACACTCACTGTTTACCATGGCGCACCTAGCGTGCTGCATTTCTACTCTCCTTGAGGCACTCAAAGGTGTCCTAGGTCTTTTACAATCCTATAATGTATACTCCACTAAAAGAAAATTGTGCTGCTAAAGTGTTCGGGTTTGGCTTGAAGAAAAGGTGGCAACCCTATTTACAACCAATATTAGAATATATACTGTATGTGGGGAATGGTGACATGGCTCTGGCACGCAGTGAAGAGAGAGAGAGTGGTACCATGACAACCAGTCATTTAATTAAGCTGCTTGAAGCAGCTGTACATGGCAACCAGTAAACTTTTATCTTCGGTTTGTTTAGTTAAAGTGGAACTTAAGCTAACTTTTAGAAAACTATAGGCAGGCAGCATTTTATTGCATAAGATACATTATTTCTTTTGTCCAATAATACGAACTTACTTGCCTGCTCACCGTTTTCTTTCTTTGGCTGTGCTGCCGATCCTAAGGTCACAGACGCCTGGGTGCAGAAATATTTGTGGCGCCCCACATGGGCGTGGTCATCGTACTAACTCCTCCCCTTTACACATGTTTCTGCGGCAACGACTTAAACACAGAGATGCTTCCCTAAGGAGTCTGTGTTACCCTGGGATCCTCCCATGATCTCTTAACAATAAACAAAATACAGGAAGTGAAGCAGAGTACTCTAATGGGACCTGGAGGGGGGTCTCCCTAATGGGCACAGAGAGGGCTTCTATTAGAGAGTCTGTTTGAAAGAGCCCCCAGACATACTGCAGACATACTGCAGGAGATGGTTAGAGACCACAGACATAATACATGAGATGGTCAGAGACTGAAAAAATGATACAAGAGATCAGTGCAGCCTCTCCAGTGCCCACCAAATGCAGCCTTATCAGTGCCCACAAAATGCAGCCTTATCAGTGCCCACAAAATGCAGACTTATCATTGTCCACCAAATGTAGCCTTATTATTGCCCACCAAATGCAGCCTTATTATTGCCCATCAAATGCAGCCTACCAGTGTCCACCAACTACAGCCTACCAATACCCACCTCTTCAGTGCCCACTAATTGCAGCCTACCAGTGCCTACCATTTGCAGCCTACCAATGCCCACCAAATGCAGCCTACCAGTGCCCACCAAATGCAGCCTACCAGTGCTCACCAATTGCAGCCTTATCAGTGCCCATCAAATGCCGCATTATCAGTGCCCACCAAATGCAGCCTTATCTGTGCCCATCAAATGCAGCCTTACCAGTGCCCATCAAATGCAGCCTACCAGTGCCCATCAAATGCAGCCTACCAGTGCCCACCAATTGCAGCCTACCAGTGCCCATGAAATGCAGCCTTATCAGTGCCCACCAAATGCAGCCTTACCAGTTCCCATCAAATGCAGCCTTATCAGTGCCCACCAAATGCAGCCTACCAGTGCCCACTAAATGAAGCTTATCAATGCCCACCAAATGCAGCTTATCAGTGCCCACAAAATGGAGCTTATCAGTGCCCACCAAATGCAGCTTATCAGTGTCCATCAAATGCAGCCTTTTCAGTGCCCAACAAATGCAGCCTACCAGTGCCTGCCAAATGCAGCCTAGCAGTGCCCACCAAATGCAGCCTTAACAGTGCCCACCAATTGCAGCCTCATCGGTGCCCACCAATTGCAGCCTCATCAGTGCCCACCAATTGCAGCCTACCAGTGCCCACCAATTGCAGCCTACCAGTGCCCATCATATGCAGCCTACCAGTGTCCACCAAATGCAGGCTACCCGTGCCCGTGGATCACACAGCGTAGCCATCTCCTGCTGTCATGGAGCTTGGATTTGAATTGCCCAGGCGGCTACTCTAACATAGATCGGCTTGCGGCTCCTATGGTACACGTCACACTGATTCAATTTCACGGCATTGGATCAAAGTTCCGTCTATCACAGGAGCCAGTCTAGGAGGCAGGACATTGTTACAGCGCAGCCGGGGATTTCAGACCAAAGCTTGTGCGGTGTGTGACATACACAAGGAGAGAAAGAGGGAGGGGAGCACTCTGGCACTCAGGGCCGGTGCAAGGATTTTTGACTACATAGGCGAAGATGCATTTTGCACCCCCCCCCAACCCATATGCACCATCCTCTTGCTTCTTCCTGTCTAAAACCGAGCTGGTACCTCCTTCACAGTGCGCCTGTAATGCGATGGGGCGCAACATGAAGGACTTCACATACCACTGAAAATGTAGCTGTGCTAAACTTCCACTAAACAGGAGTGTGTAATGAGAGGGTGGGGTTATGCATTCTGTGGTAGAATTTTGGCTGTATGCTATGCACAGCCATATCTCCTGTGCTCATATAAGCACCCATTTCCGTCTAAATGATATAATACCTTACCTATAAATCCCACTCATCCAAATAAACAGACATGACCATCCTTCTTACGTTCTCAGCTCCATCAGCATCACTCATCCTGGGAGCAGTGAGCCTGACTCTTTTATTTACACATAAACAGGAAGCCACACTCAGCTAATCCCCTCCTACACAGTTTGTGACCTCACAGGAAAATATACAACACAGTATGTGACTGACCATATAAGGACATGACCAAATAAAGGCATGACACGGAATAAATTAATTTATACAATAACCAATGAATGATGACTACAATTCCGCTGATAGGAATCCTTATTATACATTGTTCCAGAGAACAAAGCATACCTGGATTATGCTACCCTTCCTTGTAGATGGAAGGCTATCCGCAGGTGCACGCTGCGAATCTCGACATATGCTGATCAGGCACAGCAGAGACAATGAGCATACATCCACCCACCCATAACCGTTCCTTGCAGAGCAAACATATCCCCTCAGATGATCGTCTGTGCAATGCACAGGGGCCCTTTCGCTGGCAGACATACCCCCACTCTGCAAACACCTCTCTCCAATACCAGGAAGTTTTCCACTACCTAAGGGATCTCAACCAGCGTCAGTCTGCCCCAGTTAGCTCTTTAGAGCGGCCTATGGGAGCGCTAACACTGGGAGAATTATGACAATACATTTAAAATACATCTTCATAAAATTTTCCACAACAATTCCTCGCTTTCCCTTACTGGCCACAGGCAGCTGAGGCCAACTAAAATTTCCAATGGTTGGGTTCCCCCCATAAGCAAACTCCCAGATCACACCTCCCCAGATTCCCCCACCCTAATTATACTCCCATATACCCCCCCCCCCCCCACCCTCATCACCCCTCCCTAGATATCACTACCCTGATCCCTAATTACAACCCCAAATACCCCCCACTCTGATCTCACACACCCAGATACCCCTACACAGATTACACCCCCAGATACCCCCCACTCTGATCACACCCCCAGATAACCCACCCCACCCTGATCACAACTCCTTAGATACCACTACCCTCATTACACCCCTAGATAACCCTCTACACACTGCAGAGCACTCCATCTCTAGAGAGAGAGGGGCTGAGAGAGAGAGTCAGACAGACAGACAGACAGAGAAAGGGGGCTGGGAGTGAGACAGAGAGACAGGGGGCTGAGAAAGATGGGGGCTGAGAGAGAGAGAAGGGGGCTGAGAGAGAGGTGGACAGAGGGCGGCCTGAGAGAGAGAGGGGGGCTGGCGGGGTGGACTGACAGACGGGGGGATGAGAGAGAGACCCCTAGCCCTGTCTCTATCCACAGTCCCTCCTTTGCCCCCCTATCCTAGTCTGTATCTGCAGTTAGGTCTGTGTCAGTGTATGGTACCCAGTACCTTCTTGATCCGGTAGGTGCTCTGCTGGTCCTTCCAGCAGCTCCATGGCAGCTTGTGCCTCCCGCCCGTCCTTGTCCTCCAGGCCTCACTGACTGCTGAGGCTTTGAGACTCCGGGATGCTTCAGCATGCCACTTCTGGTGCCAAGGAGGTTGAGAAGCTCTTCTCTCTCCTGGGCTCCCAGCTGCCCTCGGTGTTCACCTTCCACACAGACGCAGCCTCCTTCTGCGGGGCCACCCACTCACCGTGTGGAGATGCCTGAAGGCAGGAAGATTATGGCACATGGAAGGCTGGAAGACTATGGCACATGGAAGGCAGGAAGGAGGGATCACTGGCACATGGAAGACAGGAAGGAAGGGCCACTATGGCACATGGAAGGCAGGAAGGAGCACTATGGTACATGGAAGGCAGGAAAGAAGGATCACTATGGCACATAGAAGGCTGGAGGAGTATGACACATGGAAAGCTGGAAGACTATGGCACATGGAAGGCAGGAAGACTATGGCACATGGAAGGCTGGAAGAGTGTGGCACATGGAAGGCTGGAAGAGTGTGGCACATGGAAGGCTGGAAGAGTGCGGCACGTGAAAGGCTGGAAGACTATGGTACGTGAAAGGCTGGAAGACTATGTCACATAAAAGGCTGGAAGTGTATGGCACATGGAAGGCTGGAAGAGTATGGCACGTGTAAGGCTGGAAGACTGGCACATGGAAGACTGGCACATTTTAAGAGAGAGAGGGGACAGATCACTCACCCAGGGCTGCATTGTCTTCAGAGGCACAGGCAATGACATCAGGCAGGATCACTGGCTACTTTGAAATCTTCTGCCCACACCTCATTCCCAGGCACAGATTGGCTGCAAGAAGGGGTTGTGGGCAAGCACAGGGGAGACATGGGGCGGAGGTGGGGTGGACCTAGCCTACCTCCTCTTTGTACAGGCTATAGAGCGGGTGGGAATGTGCACAGTGTAGCGGGGATGTGTTGCAGGCGCACCAGCGGGTGAGGGGTGTGCACACTACGCTGGGCGGGTGAGTGGGCTGTGGAGGCACCGAGCAAGGCCATGGTGCCCTCGACTGATGTGCGCTCTAGGCAACTCGAAGCAAATGCTGCAGGCCACACAATATACTGACTGGGCTCAAGGCAGCACACTAGGGACTGGCGGTGCCCTGGCATTTTGGCGCCCTCCCTCCTGCGCTGCCTGGGTGCGGTGCACCCCACGCACCAGCCCAGGATCGACCCTGTCTCCCACGAGGCACGGGAGTCTCCCGCATTTAACTAAAAGCTCCCGGACACCCGGGAGCGCCGGGCGATCTCCCGGCTAAGACTGTCACTCAGTCACAGACAGAGCAACCCGAGCGAACAAATATAGTACGGCCGCCGCGGCTGCTCGAGCTGCTCCATCTTCTGTCTGTGACCAGGGGAGGGGCGGGACCGAGCCGGGAGATCTGGAGACACACCCCATGCTGGTGCCCCATGCTGCGCTGAGAACTCTCATGGCACGTTCTCCCCCGCCGGACCCTCCTTCCCTCCTGTCCACCCCAGGTGCTTCTGGGGTGGACAGGAGGGAAGGAGGGGCCGGCCATGAGGAACGTGCCATGAGAGGTAAAATGACCACCGCTTTGCAGGGACCAGATCTGTCATCACCTTAGACAGACTAGAAGAGAGGAGGGGCTGGTGGGGAGGAGCATGCCACGAGAGGTAATGATAGCCGCTTCCCACGTTACTCTGCAAGTCATGTAACTGCAGCTGCTGGGATCTTGTTTTGATGTGTGCCCCATTATGTGCCCCATGCCCTGCTGTGTGAATAGTGCCCTGCTGTGTGGCCCATTATGTGCCCCATGCCCTGCTGTGTGCATAGTGCCCCGCTGTGTGCCCCATGCCCCGCTGTGTCCCCCATGTCCTGATCTGTGCCCCATGATGTGTGCCCTACTGTGTGCCCCATGCCTTGCTCCATGTCGTGATGTGTGCCCAGTGCCCCTGTGTGCCCTGTGCCCTGCTGTGTGCCCCCATGTCCTGATGTGTGCCCCATGATGTGCCCTGCTGTGTGCCCCATGCCTCTCTGTGTGCCCCATGCCCTGCTGTGTGCCCCATGTGTGCCCCATAATGTGCCCTGATGTGTGCCCCATGCCCCGCTGTGTGCCCCGTGCCATGATGTGTGCCCAGTCGATGGGGACGGCAAGCGTCACCACCCTGAAATTAGTTTGCCACCTCCCTGAAATTCGTTTTTGTAGGTTGGGATGTCTGCAGCTGAGAAAGTAAGGAAGCTACAGCCAGCACCAGATCTAAGACAGGCAGGCCTGAAGCTAGGAATGAAATTAATTGAGTGCAGGGAAAACATGACAGAGTGGAAGGGTAACCAGGTAGCGTGGGGTTTAGTGTTTTAATAGAGTTAGGCTGGCACCAGGGCTCAAGTTCTGCGGGAACCCATGGGAACGGAGTTCCTGTACTTTTTCCACAACAGGAATTCAGTTCCAGTTAGCAGTCGTGTCCTGCAAGACTTTGAAGTATGCGAGCTGTGTGGCAGGTGCTACACCAGCAGCTGCCGACACAGCTCGCAATAGTAAGTGCCGCACACCTGACCATTCAGGCATTGTCAGTAGGGGGCCCCATGACAGCTTCCGCTTTGATCTATCTGTCAATCACAGCTAGCTGACAGGTAGATCAGGTCCCTGCTGCTAAGAGATTGTATTTAGTCAGACCTCTCGTGATGCGCTCCTCCCCACCGGCCCCTCTTGATTTTCTGTCTCCTCATCTCCCCCCCAGTCTCCTGCATACTTTCTCTGTGTGTCCAGCTGAATCCCCCCTCCTCTATCTTCAGTGCCATATGATGAGAGAACCCAGAGGAGGAGCACAGCTATTCTGCTCACAGGACATGCAGGGAGAGAGGTGAGCTGAGAAAGGAACATCAGTTTGGGGTGGTAAGCTGAGCACAATATCTGGCAAAGTTTAATGCCAGGAGGGAAGTTTATGTGAAAATATGTGAAGGGTTGGAATAGCAGCGAGTGTGTGTTGGAGCCTGCAGAGTTTGCAGCCCCCCAAGCTAACATACATCTCCTAAGCAGGAACACATCTCTATGTCCCCAAGCATTCTGTCCAGATAATGTGCAGTTAATTATGACCTTTCCGTTTAACCCTGTGTTATCCAAACTCTGTTCAATGAAAAGTGTAAACTCACCACATAAACACTCTATATACAAAATAAAATTCCCCAATAAATATTAGAACATGATGTTCACATTTGAATGGAAGCACAATTGAATGAATGCTGATTATTCAGAGAATTACTGTATTTATGTTTATTGAGGATTGTTTTTTTTTTTTTTATGTATTAACAGTTAAGCTTCATACACACAATACGAAAATTGGATGAAAACTACCACTTTTGAAGCGTTCGTGCATATGAGCGTATCATTTTTTTTTTTTGGTGGGCGAGTGGATCTTGGGTGGGAGTTCCCACACTTTTTTCCCCAGGACTTGACCCCTGTCTGGCACAATTGTACAACTTTCCTTTAGATTTACCAAAACCATATAATATGAGGTCAAACCTAAACACTTTTAATCAGGCAGGCCCTTGCACTACATAGTTAAAGGTAAAGGAAATTGAACAAGAAAATTTAATAATGTATGGCTAACTTTAGGAGAATACATAGTATGTATTGATTGGCTGAAGAATTGGATTGAGGAGAAGGAGGGTAGGATTGTGGTTTGTAGGGATGAGCCGAACACCCCCCCGGTTCGGTTTTCAGGAGAACATGCGAACAGGCAAAAAATTTGTGCTAACACATTTAAAGTCTATGGGACACGAACATGAAAAATCAATAGTGCTAATTTTAAAGGCTTATATGTAGGTTATTGCCATAAAAAGTGTATGGGGGCGTGTAGTAATGCCCCAGGGGAGATTTATGAATGCAAAAAAAGTTTTAAAAATTGAAGTTTTTTCAGGAGCAGTGATTTTAATAATGCTTAAAGTGTAACAATAAAAATAAAATATTCCTTTAAATATCGTGCCTAGGGGTCCCCTTAGTCTACCTGTAAAGAAGCGCATCTTTCCCATGTTTATATCAGTACCACAGCAAAATTAACCACCTCAATACAGTGCACTTACACCCCCTTCCTGAACAGACCAATTTTCAGCTTTCAGTGCTCTCACACTTCGAATGACAGTTACTCAGTCATGCAACACTGTACCCATATGAAATTTGCGTAATTTTTTTCACATAAATAGAGCCTTCTTTTGGTGGTATTTAATCACTAGTGGGTTTTTTATTTTTTGTGCTATAAATAAAAAAGACCATAAATTTTGTTTAACCGATTGCCGATCGCCGGCCGTCAAATGACGGCCAGGCGGCGCGGCTCTCGTGGTGGGAGGACGTCATATGACATCCTCGCCTTTGAACCCCGTTCCTTCGGTGGCGGCGTGTCACGGACACTCCGCTCGCCACCGAGGGGGGTGAACAGCTATTCATCATGGCTGTTTACCACGTGATCGCCCATGATAAAGTCTCGTCCGATCACAAATGGTTCCACCCCCAATGTGCACGGCGCATGCGCGCGATCGCGAGCGCCCTGCGCGTCCATGTCGGTGGCGGCGTGTTCCCCGGAACACTGCTCGTCACTGACGCCGATAAACAGCCATTGGCTGGCTGTTTTGTCACGTAATCGGCTGTGATCCTTTCACAGCTGATCACTAAATGTAAACACAGCGCGGTAACTAGCTGTTACCAGCGCTTCTCTCCTCACACACTATTTCCAGTGTGAGGAGAGAAGAGCCTGGAGCAGTGAGTTACCGATCTGTGTTCTGTAGTGTCTGCACCAACACCACAATTGTCAGATCGCCCCCCCATTGTCATCTGTCACCCAACAGTCACACCATAAAGTGCACCTGTCACATAGGAGACTGCCATCAGTGACCGTCAGCGGTGCGCCTGTCACCCATCACCCATCAGTGACCGCCACCCATCAGTGACTGCCAGCCGTCACCCGTCACCCATCAGTGACCGCCAGCCATCACCCGTCACCCATCATTGACCGCCAGCCGTCACCCATCAGTGACCGCCAGCCGTCACCCATCAGCCATCACCTGTCACCCATTAGTGACCGCCAGCCGTCACCCGTCACCCATCAGTGACTGCCAGCCGTCACCCATCAGTGACTGCCAGCCGTCACCCATCAGTGACTGCCAGCCGTCACCCATCAGCCATCACCCATCAGCTGCCAGCCGTCACCCATCAGTGACCGCCAGCTATCACCCATCAGCCATCACCTGTCACCCATCAGTGATCGTCAGCCATCACCCAACAGTGACCGTCAGCGGTGCACCCGTCACCCATCAGTGACCATCAGTGGTGCACCTGTCACCCATTTCCCATCAGTGACCGCCAGCCATTACCCCTCACCCATCAGTGACTGCCAGCCATCACCCATCACCCATCAGTGACCGCCAGCCATCACGCGTCACACATCAGTGACCATCACCCATCAGTGACCGCCAGCCATCACGCGTCACACATCAGTGACCATCACCCATCAGTGACCGCCAGCCATCAGTGACCATCACCCGTCACTGTCCGTGGCCTGTCACCCATCAGTGACCATCGCCTGTCACACCGTCATCACCTATCAGTGAAAGTCACCTGCCACCCATCACACAGCCCATCAGTGACCGTCACCTGCCACCTGTCACACAGCCATCAGCGTCATGTCCAAAAGGGTTTACAACAGTGAGGAGGTGTTGGACGGTGTTGCCACAAGACTGTAAGCTCTCACATTTACTCTTGGTGGGCGCAGGAATGGGCCCTGCTGTGAGTTATTAGATCAAGATTTGTAATTGCAAGCACCTGATGAACAGGGCAGAAAATTTGGGCCTTTGGCGGTGGTGGTGGACGGTGTTGCCACAAGACTGTAAGCTCTCACAGTTACTCTTGGTGGGCGCAGGAATGGGCCCTGCTGTGAGTTATTAGATCAAGATTTGTAATTGCAAGCACCTGATGAACAGGGCAGAAAAATTGGGCCTTTGGCGGTGGTGGTGGACGGTGTTGCCACAAGACTGTAGGCCCTCATAGTTACTCTTGGTGGGCGCAGGAATGGGCCCTGCTGTGAGTTATTAGATCAAGATTTGTAATTGCAAGCACCTGATGAACAGGGCAGAAAAATTGGGCCTTTGGCGGTGGTGGTGGACGGTGTTGCCACAAGACTGTAGGCCCTCATAGTTACTCTTGGTGGGCGCAGGAATGGGCCCTGCTGTGAACTATTAGATCAAGATTTGTAATTACCCGCCCCTGTTAAACAGGGGCTAAACAATTGTGCCTTAGGCACTGGTGCTGGTGCCACAACACTGCAACCCCTCACAGATACTGTACTTGGAGCACAGCAGTCACACGTGTTGCGAAGCATTTTTTTTTAAAAATTGTAAGTACACGCCCCTGTTAAACAGGGGCTGAAAAATTGTGCCTTAGGCACTGGTGCTGGTGCCACAATACTGCAACCCCTCACAGATACTGTACTTGGAGCACAGCAGTCACACGTGTTGCGAAGCATTTTTTTAAAAAATTGTAAGTACACGCCCCTGTTAAACAGGGGCTGAAAAATTGTGCCTTAGGCACTGGTGCTGGTGCCACAACACTGCAACCCCTCACAGATACTGTACTTGGAGCACAGCAGTCACACGTGTTGCGAAGCATTTTTTTATAAAAATTGTATGTACACGCCCCTGTTAAACAGGGGCTGAAAAATTGTGCCTTAGGCACTGGTGCTGGTGCCCCAACACTGCAACCCCTCACAGATACTGTACTTGGAGCACAGCAGTCACACGTGTTGCGAAGCATTTTTTTATAAAAATTGTATGTACACGCCCCTGTTAAACAGGGGCTGAAAAATTGTGCCTTAGGCACTGGTGTGGTGGCATGGATCATTGAGGAGGAGGAAGAGGATAGTCAGTGAACATAAGAGGACAGTCACTCAGCATCAGCATAGGCAGTCTTGAAGGGATGTGACATTAAAAATTATTCGGTTATATCCGCCTCAGGTGCCTGGTAGCTGGTGGTGATCCAAGACTGATTCATTTTGATGAAGGTCAGTCGATCAACCGAGGCGGTGGACAGGCGCACCCTATGATCGGTGACAAATCCTCCAGCAGCACTGAATGTGCGTTCGGAAAGAACGCTGGAGGCAGGACAGGCCAGTAGCTCAATTGCATACTGTGCAAGCTCTGGCCAGTGATCCATCCTCAGGACCCAGTAAGCCAGAGGATTTTCGGTGGGAAAGGTGTCCAAGTCTGACCTTGCCCCAAGGTATTCCTGCACCATGTATATCAGACGCTGGCGATGGTTGCTGGAACCGATCATACCTTGGGGCTGCGGACTAAAAAATTGTCTGAACGCATCGGTCAGACGTCCACCTTCCCCACCGCTCCTTCTGCTACTGACCGAAGCCTCAGCAACTCGTCGCCCAGGACCAGGAGTTTGTAACCTCCCAGTTTCTGGGAACGCGTTGCACAGACCTTTCTGCAAGGCCTCCCTGAGATGTCTCATCCTCTGCTCCCTCTGCGACGGCAAGATAAGGTCCGCAACCTTACCCTTGTACCGCGGATCAAGGAGAGTGGCCAGCCAGTAATGGTCCCTCTCCTTGATCCGAAGAACACGAGGATCCTTCCGCAGGCTTTGCAGGATCAGGGAGGCCATGCAGCGTAGGTTAGCTGAGGCATTCGGTCCGGAGTCTTCTGGGTCACTGAGGATGACATGATCGCCAGCCACCTCTTCCCAGCCACGTACAAGTCCACTGGTTTGTTGGGACTGTACATCATCCCTAAAAGACTGCTGCTGCTGATGCTGAGTGCCAGGCTCCACCTCCATGCTCACACAATCCTCCTCCTCATCCTCCTCCTCCTCATCCTCTTCCTGTGTGATGGGTGGGACAGAAGGAACACTGTCCGGATAAAGGGGGCCTTAAGAGGCAAGGAAGTCCTCCTCTTCCTGCCTCTGTTCTGCCTCAAGTGCCCTGTCCATTATCCCACGCAGCGTATGCTCCAACAGGTGGACAAGAGGGACAGTGTCACTGATGCATGCACTGTCACTGCTCACCATCCTCGTGGCCTCCTCAAATGGTGAGAGGACAGTGCATGCATCCCTGATCATGCTCCACTGACGTGGGGAAAAAAAACCAAGCTCCCCTGACCCTGTCCTGGTGCCGTAGTCGCAAAGGTACTCATTGATGGCCCTCTGCTGCGTGTGCAGTCGCTGCAGCATGGCCAACGTTGAGTTCCACCTGGTGGGCATGTCACATATTAGGCGGTTCTTGGGCAGGTTCAGCTCCTTTTGCAGCTCAGTCAGCCGAGCACTGTCATTATAAGATCGGCGGAAATGCACACAGACTTTCCTGGCCTGCCTCAGGACATCCTGTAAGCCTGGGAACCTGCCCAAGAACCGCTGCACCACCAGGTTGAGGACGTGAGCCATGCAGGGCACATGGGTGAGCTGCCCCTGTCGCAGGGCGGAGAGGAGGTTGGTGCCATTGTCAGAAACGACCATTCCTGGCTTAAGCTGACGTGGCGTCAACCACCTCTCAGCCTGCCCCTGCAGAGCTGCCAGAACCTCTGGCCCAGTGTGGCTCCTGTCCCCCAAACACACCAGCGCAAGCACGGCATGGCATCTTTTTGCCTGCGTACTTGCGTAGCCCCTTGTACGCCTACGGCGCACCGCTGGTTCCAAGGACAGAGCACTGGAGGAAGAAGAAGAGGAGGGGGAGGAGGGGGTGGAGGAGAGAGGTGTGTCACAACCAGTAGCAGTAGTAGCCCAGCTGCCAATAGAGTGACCCAATGGGCCGTGAAAGAAAGGTACCGTCCCTGTCCATGCCTGCTGGACCATGAGTCAGCGGTAATATGCACCTTACCGCTGACCGCCCTGTCCAGCGAGGCATGGACATTGCCTTCCACATGCCGGTAGAGAGACGGAATCGCCTTCCGTGAGAAAAAGTGGCGTTTGGGAACCTGCCACTGAGGAACCGCACATTGAACAAACTCACGGAAGGGGGCCGAGTCTACCAACTGAAAAGGCAGCAGTTGAAGTGCTAGCAATTTAGCCAAGCTAGCATTCAACCGCTGGGCATGTGGATGGCTGGGAGTGTACTTCTTTCTACGGTCCAGCAGCTGGGGCAGGGAAATTTGCCTGCTGCAATCGGACGTCGGTGTACTGCAAGTACTTGGTTGTGACACACCTAATTCTACACCTTCAGTCCTCTCAGAGCAGCTTTCAGAGAGGACTGAAGGTGTAGTGGGGATGGAGATCCCAGCTGATGAGGAGCAAGGAGAGGTCCGCTTAGTTCTTTGGTGTGGGTCTTTTATGTGTGCCTGCCAACGAGCTGCATGGCAGGTCGACATATGTCTGGTCATGCTTGTGGTGCCCAAGCGGCTGATGTTTTGGCCACGCGAGATTCGCTTGAGACAAATATTGCAAATAGCAGTGGTGCGATCTGATGCACTCGTCTCAAAAAAGGCCCACACCAAAGAACTTTTGTGATAACGTGCAGAGGCAGCGCCCTGCACAGGCGGAGCTCTGCGGTGTTGTACAGTTGCTGTGCTGGCCTCTACCTGGCCTCCAGGGGGCATCCTGCCTCGTTGGACATGTGACGCCGCATCCTCCTCCTCGTCGTCCTCCTCCTCATCCTCTCTCCCTTCAGGCACCCACGTGGAGTCAGTGACCTCATCATCCCCTCCCTCTTCACCACTAGAGCAAACCTGGCAGTAAGCTGCAGCTGGTGGAACAGTACTGCCAGATTCCTCAAGCTGGGTATCATCATCCGAGCCTTCGAATCGTTGGGCATCCTCCTGGAGCATGTACCCAACACTGTGCTCAAAGAGTTCGGGGGGACTCCTCAGGAGGACATGGTGGGTCTAGGGAAGGGGTGGCTGATGATGCCATTGAGTACGCGTTGGCAGCTGCTCTGCCAGTACCCTGAGCCTGGGTGAGAGAGGATGAGGAGGATGAGGAGGGCTTGGTCATCCATTCTACCAAGCCTTCAGCATGATGCGGCTCCACATGTCCAGCTGCCGAAAACAAAGACGTGCGTGTCCCATGGCCACGTGCTGATGACGATGCACGACCACGTCCACGGCCACGTCCACTAGAAACAGAGCCTGCCTGCCCTGTGTTCTTGGCTCTGCACGCTCTGCCTCCCCTTGGCGGTCTTCCAGCCATTGTAGTCGGTAGTCCTGTGGGTGCTGCTGAGAAGAAAATATAGGAGCTCTGTGTGATGCCACTAACACACTAGAAGTCCTATGGGTGCTTCTGCAAAGAAAATAGAGGAGCTCTGTGTGATGCCACTAACACACTAGAAGTCCTGTGGGTGCTGCTGAGAAGACAATATAGGAGCTCTGTGTGATGCCACTAACACACTAGAAGTCCTATGGGTGCTTCTGCAAAGAAAATAGAGGAGCTCTGTGTGATGCCACTAACACACTAGAAGTCCTGTGGGTGCTGCTGAGAAGAAAATATAGGAGCTCTGTGTGATGCCACTAACACACTAGAAGTCCTATGGGTGCTTCTGCAAAGAAAATAGAGGAGCTCTGTGTGATGCCACTAACACACTAGAAGTCCTGTGGGTGCTGCTGAGAAGAAAATATAGGAGCTCTGTGTGATGCCACTAACACACTAGAAGTCCTATGGGTGCTTCTGGGAAGAAAATAGAGGATCTCTGTGTGATGGGACTAACACACTTCAAGTCCTATAGGTGCTTCTGGGAACAAAATATAGGTCTGTGTGATGGGACTAACACACTTCAAGTCCTATAGGTGCTTCTGGGAACAAAATATAGGATCTCTGTGTGATGGGACTAACACACTTCAAGTCCTATGGGTGCTTCTGGGAAGAAAATATAGGTCTGTGTGATGGGACTAACACACTTCAAGTCCTATAGGTGCTTCTGGGAACAAAATATATGATCTCTGTGTGATGGGACTAACACACTTCAAGTCCTATAGGTGCTTCTGGGAAGAAAATATAGGTCTGTGTGATGGGACTAACACACTTCAAGTCCTATAGGTGCCTCTGGGAACAAAATATATGATCTCTGTGTGATGGGACTAACACACTTCAAGTCCTATAGGTGCTTCTGGGAAGAAAATGTAGGTCTGTGTGATGGGACTAACACACTTCAAGTCCTATAGGTGCTTCTGGGAAGAAAATGTAGGTCTGTGTGATGGGACTAACACACTTCAAGTCCTATAGGTGCTTCTGGGAACAAAATATAGGATCTCTGTGTGATGGGACTAACACACTTCAAGTCCTATGGGTGCTTCTGGGAACAAAATATATGATCTCTGTGTGATGGGACTAACACACTTCAAGTCCTATAGGTGCTTCTGGGAAGAAAATATAGGTCTGTGTGATGGGACTAACACACTTCAAGTCCTATAGGTGCCTCTGGGAACAAAATATATGATCTCTGTGTGATGGGACTAACACACTTCAAGTCCTATAGGTGCTTCTGGGAAGAAAATGTAGGTCTGTGTGATGGGACTAACACACTTCAAGTCCTATAGGTGCTTCTGGGAAGAAAATGTAGGTCTGTGTGATGGGACTAACACACTTCAAGTCCTATAGGTGCTTCTGGGAACAAAATATAGGAGCTCTGCCTGCCTGCCACGAACACACTACAAGTCCTATAGGTGCTTCTGGGAACAAAATATAGGAGCTCTGCCTGCCTGCCACGAACACACTACAAGTCCTATAGGTGCTTCTGGGAACAAAATACAGGAGCTCTGTTTGCTGCCAGTGCCTGCCTGCCACGAACACACTACAAGCCCCTCTTTCTAAATCAATCTTTCTAAATGAATCTATCTAACTCAATCTCTCTAAGTAAATCTCTCTAACTAACTAAATCCAGCAGAGTGACACAGAACGATCCTGCTCTATCTACGCCGGAACAGCATGTGACCGGCGCAGACTGCGTGGCGGCCTTTTATAAGAGGGGGCGTGTACTAAAGCCCCTGAGCTGTAATTGGCTACAGGCGTCCTGCCTGTAGCCAATTATGGCTCTTCGAGTTTCCGGCGCTGTGATTGGCCAAGCATGCGGGGTCACAGTGCATTCTTGGCCAATCATCAGCCATTGCATTGCGATGCCATTGCATTGCGGGGCCGCTCGCATCACACGAATGTGATGCGAACGGCCCAAATAGTTCTGGGCTCGCCGATCGAGCGAACGCCCGGTGCTCGATGCGAACATGGGTTCGCATCGAGCACCGGGCCCATCCCTAACTGCCACTAAATAAATGATTTGCTGTAGCAACCGAAGGTTTGGCTAGCAACAAATGACAAATTGACAAATCTGGCCATTTAGTTCCCCTGTTCAGCGAACTCTTGGTTGACCTGAACCCGAAGCTCATCCCTAACCATATTAAAGTGGAACTTTAGTCAGAAAATTAAGTTCCGCTAGATCACTTCAGGCTGGCCCCTTTTGCAGGTATAACTACCGTATATACTTGAGTATAGGCCGACCCAAATATAAGCCGAGGCACCTAATTTTACCACAAAAAAATGGAAAAACGTATTGACTCCAGTATAAGCCTAGTGTGAGAAATGCGCAGCTACTGTAAGTGGAAAAGAGGGTCAACAATGCCCATTTGCAGCCTCACTGTGCCCATTTGCAGCCATAGGTCCCCCAAACTTCAAACTTCAAACTTGGTAGTTAAGGGTTCCTAGATGCCCCCCTATCTGCAGCCAAAATGTGGGGTCCTGAAATAACATCGCTGCAGATGGGCACAGTTGACCGACTTTGGGGCCCCGTATATTGTATGCAAACTCAGTCAAACTAGCACTACAACATATCCAGATGGGGTTCCTATTACCAAGTGGCCCTGAGATACGGGGCCCCAAATTCGGTTCGGAAAATGTCAAGCACTTTTCTGCAGCAGAGAATGACTTTTTCCGAACCGACTTTGGGGCCCCATATCGTGCTAATAGTAATACGTTGTAGTGGCCAAGTGGCCCCAAGATACGGAGCCCCAAAGTCGGTCAACTGTGTCCATCTGCAGCAATGTTATTTCAGGACCCTTTGGGTCCAGAGACCCCACATTTGGCTGCAAATAGGGGCATCTAGGAACCCTTAACTACCAAGTTTGAAGTTTGGGGGACCTATGGCTGCAAATGGGCACAGTGAGGCATGCAAATGGGCACAGTGAGGCTGCAAATGGGCATTGTTGACCCTCTTTTCCACTTACAGTAGCTGCGCATTTCTCACACTAGGGGTTCCTAGCACCAAGAGGCCCCGAGATATGGGGCCCCAAAGTCGGGTCAGAAAATGTAATTTTCTGCTGCAGAAAAATGCTTGACTCCAGTATAAGTCGAGGGGGGAACTTTTAGCGCAATAAAATGTGCTGAAAAACTAGGCTTATACTCGAGTATATACGGTATGTAAAACATTAAAAATAAGTGCCCATACTGTTCTGCACATGCTTAGTTGCTTTCTATTTTTCATTACTGTGCCAAAAATGTAGAGGCTGATCTGCTGAGCGCCTAAAGATTTACTGCTGCTCAGGGGCTCTGGGCTTTAGCAAAATGGCAGCCTTCAACAAGAAGAAACAGGGACGATGCTGAAGGCAATTTACAGCACACACTAATTTTGGTAGCGTAATTTTTAATGTTGTATGTATGTTACTTGCTAAAGAACATTCTTTTTTATCAAGTTGTTATGGGTAAAGTTCTACTTTAAGTATTATAGAAAGTGCAATGATACAAACCTTCAAGAGAACTTCTCTCTGTGTTCAGTGTGATCTTAAAACTATTCCTCAGCTGGGATTTCCGCTTACTTCTCAGCTAGACCCAGCTCAACACAGCATAGTTTTAGTAAGAAAATATAAGAGGTTGAGATTTTGGGTATTTGAAGAAAATGATTGTCGGCGGTGTTGTTACCTCTAATGAAATACAGTTGAAGAATTCAGAAGACTTTTCAAACATTCATGGTTATGTTTTTGTCGGACATAAAACAGCAGGTGAATTGTTGGTTCAAAAAGGAAATGAATTTGTTACAGACATATTTACAAAATACAACAATTATATTGTTAAAGGACTACTGCTACTAAAGCAACTCCCAACCGTCCCAGATTCCGGGGATGTGTCAGTACAACTCCCCCCCCCCCCAGGCTGCTCCCACCTGGTGATGTAGGAGGACCACTCTCACCCCAGGCTGCACCCGCCCGGTAACCTGGCTTGTTCCTTGACCATGTCTGTGTATTTTGTTCCGGTCCCCCTGCCTGATCACACTTCAAGGTCCCCCTGCCTGATCACACTTCTCTCACCCCCTCTCTCACCTCCCTCTCTCTCTAACCCCCCTCTCTCTCTCTCTGTCACCCCCTCTCTCACCTCCGTCTCTCTCTCTCTCTCTAACCCCCCTCTCTATTTCTCACCCCCCTCTCTCAACTCTGTCTCTCACCCCCTCTCTCTCACCCCACTCTTTCATCTCTCTCTCACCCCTCTCTCCCCCATTCTTTTATCACCCCTCTCTTTCTCACCTCCCTTTCTCTCGTCTCTCTTTCTCACCCCCCCTCTCTCTCTTATACCCCCCTCTCTCTCCCTCCCACTGGTAAGAGTTTGGTCACACCCACATTTTGCCACGGCACGCTACGCATGCTGCAGGTCTTCCCTTACCTCAAGTGTCCCTCATTCGGAAGTTCAAAAGTTGAGAGGTATGCTAAAGCATTTTGGGTGAGCACATGAGCTAAAACATATACAAGACCTCCAAACTACATATAAAAAGGACTTTTCTAGAATGCACATCCACCCTGCAGCAAGTCTTGCTACAGGGTGGATGTGCCCCTTGCTTGTGTCAGTAACCATTGCCTCACAAATAGATTTTTGCCCTGTCTGTGAATCAGATTCTGGCACGTTAGTGTAATAGCTGACTGCAAACCACTAAGTGTGATTAAGTGGTTATTATCCAGAATCATAGCCATATGTAATTCAGGCCTTGAACAATCTTTATACTCTTTTTATATGACCGATTAACAGCAGAAATATATCTTTATAAATTAATGCCTAAGTAATGCCCTGATAAAGGATATGCATTTCTGTTCATCTGCACCTAATTTTCAGTCGTCAGGTAGATGACATGACCTTCAATTAAGGTATATAGTGGTGTCCATCCTCAGTCTGATCATTTATTTTGAAAGACACCATTTTGACAGGATTGTAGTAAGTACAATGTAGTAGGTTGAATGGTCTGTCTTTGTTACCTCAACATTTCATATCACTGATATGTGCCTGCTGTACCATGTACTTATATGAGAAAGTATCCTGTTCTTTTTGTATTGCTTCCTCTGTGTGAAATCCCTGGCATTCCTGTTAGTCCCTTTGTTTTTAAAAACTGACCACACTCAGCAGGAGAACAAAACGTGGTCAGTTCTCTAGCTATGTCTATTGTACGCCAATGAGCAGACTTGTCCCCCCCCCCCCTCCCCGCACAGCCATTCACTGAAAAGCTCAGTGTACTGCTGCTTCTCCTCCCCAGCTCTTTTGTTGCTGGGAACAGAGGCAATGTGATCACTTTTAAAAATGGAAAAAATATATTTATACTACGTGTTTTTTTTTATATCTATATAAAAATGTTTTGCCTTTCATTTCTATTTGAAACAGAATGGGTTGCTTTACAAGGTGATTGTTTACAATTACTTTAACCACTTCAGCCCCGGAAGATTTGGCTGCTCAATGACCAGGCCATTTTTTGCGATATGGCACTGCGACGTTGTACCCAAATAAAATTGACGTCCTTTTTTTCCCCACAAATAGAGCTTTCTTTTAGTGGTATTTGATAACCTCTGTGGTTTTTATTTTTTGTGCTATAAACAAAAGAAGACCAACCATTTTGAAAAAAACACAATGGGGCTGATTTACGAACGGTTTGCGCCATGAGTTGCGGCGCACGATGATGCGCAATGGACGTTTTCGTATTTACAAAACATTTGAGCCTCTAACACAGCGCAATTTCCCATTTACTATTATCTTGCCGGCGCACGGGAGGTGGCGATCAGTGCGCCACTATAGACACGGCGCACGCTATCTTCAACTCAGGATTAAAAGAAGGTGGAAGTGCCAATATTATGGGGGTTATGTGGGGTGATGTGAGGAAGTATTGTTATAACAAAGATGCCCAAAATAAAATAAGAAAGTGACATTTGCGCTGGCAAAATCTTAGTAAATGTCAAGCCACCTAAATGCATTTGCATAAGTTGAACGGGCGCACTTCCCAACTTGACTTTTTTTTTTTTTTTTTTTTTTTTTACGCTGATTCACTTCTATGTGGGTCTGGTATCGATATTAACCACTTCAGCCCCGGACCAATTGTCAGCTTAAGGACCAGATGTCTTTTTTCAATTTCGCACTGCACTGCTTTAACTGGTAATTGCGCAGTCATGCAATGTTGTAACCAAACAAAATTTGCATCCTTTTCTTCCCACAAATAGGGCTTTCTTTTGATGGAATTTGATTGCCTCTGTGATTTTTATTTTTTTGCAATATAAACGGAAAAAGACCGAAAATTTTGAAAAAAAAAAAGATATTTTCTACTTTTTGTTATAAGAAAAATCTAATGAACTCAATTTTAGTCAAACATTTGGGCTAAAATGTATTCAGCAACACGTCTTTATTAAAAAAAAAATTGCCAATAAGCATATATTTATTGGTTTGCGCAAAAGTTATAGCGTCTACAAACTAGAGTACATTTTCTGGAATTTACACAGCTTTTAATTTATGACTGCCTATCTCATTTCTTGAGGTGCTAAAATGGCAGAGCAGTAAAAAACAAAACAAATGACCCCATTTTGGAAAGTAGACACCCCAAGCTATTTGCTGAGAGGCATGTTGAGCCCAATGAATATTTTTTTTTTTTAGTCCAAAGTGATTGAATAAAGACAAAAAAAAAAAAGTTGTCACTAAATGATATATTGCTCACACATGCCATGGTTATATGTGGAATTGCATCCCAAAATACATTTTGCTGCTTCTCCTGAGTATGGGGATACCACATGTGTGGGACTTTTTGGGAGCCTAGCTGCGTACGGCACCCCAAAAAACAATCACCGCATTCAGGATTTCTAAGGGTGCAAATTTTTGATTTCACTCCTCACTACCTATCACAGTTTCGAAGGCCATAAAATGCCAAAATAGCACAAAACACCCCCAAATGACCCCATTTTGGAAAGTAGACACCCCAAGCTATTTGTTGAGAGGCATGTTGAGTCCATGGAATATTTTATATTTTGCCACAAGTTGCGGGAATATTACAAACTTTTTTTTTTGCCCAAAGTTGGCACTTAATGATATATTGCCCACACAAGCCATGGGCATATGTGGAATTACACCCCAAAATACATTCTGCTGCTTCTCCTGAGTACGGGGATACCACATGTGTGGGACTTTTTGGGAGCCTATCCGCATACGGGACCCCGAAAACCAAGCACCGCCTTCAAGATTTCTAAGGGCATACATTTTTGATTTCACTCCTCACTACCTATCACTACCTATCACAGTTTGAAGGCCATAAAATGCCAAGATGGCACAAACCCCCCCCAAATGACCCCATTTTGGAAAGTAGACACCCCAAGCTATTTGCTGAGAGGCATGTTGAGCCCATTAAATATTTTTTTTTTGTCCCAAGTGATTGAATAAAGACAAAAAAAAAAAAAATGTTTTACAAAAGGTTGTCGCTAAATTATATATTGCTCACACATGCCATGGTTATATGTGGAATTGCACCCCAAAATACATTTTGCTGCTTCTCCTGAGTACGGGGATACCACATGTGTGGGACTTTTTGGAAGCCTAGCCGTGTACGGCACCCCAAAAAACAATCACCGCATTCAGGATTTCTAAGGGTGCAAATTTTTGATTTCACTCCTCACTACCTATCACAGTTTCGAAGGCCATAAAATGCCAAAATAGCACAAAACACCCCCAAATGACCCCATTTTGGAAAGTAGACACCCCAAGCTATTTGTTGAGAGGCATGTTGAGTCCATGGAATATTTTATATTTTGCCACAAGTTGCGGGAATATTACAAACTTTTTTTTTTGCCCAAAGTTGGCACTTAATGATATATTGCCCACACATGCCATGGGCATATGTGGAATTACACCCCAAAATACATTCTGCTGCTTCTCCTGAGTACGGGGATACCACATGTGTGGGACTTTTTGGGAGCCTATCCGCATACGGGACCCCGAAAACCAAGCACCGCCTTCAAGATTTCTAAGGGCATACATTTTTGATTTCACTCCTCACTACCTATCACTACCTATCACAGTTTTGAAGGCCATAAAATGCCAAGATGGCACAAACCCCCCCCAAATGACCCCATTTTGGAAAGTAGACACCCCAAGCTATTTGCTGAGAGGCATGTTGAGCCCATTAAATATTTTTTTTTTGTCCCAAGTGATTGAATAAAGACAAAAAAAAAAAAATGTTTTACAAAAGGTTGTCGCTAAATTATATATTGCTCACACATGCCATGGTTATATGTGGAATTGCACCCCAAAATACATTTTGCTGCTTCTCCTGAGTACGGGGATACCACATGTGTGGGACTTTTTGGAAGCCTAGCCGTGTACGGCACCCCAAAAAACAATCACCGCATTCAGGATTTCTAAGGGTGCAAATTTTTGATTTCACTCCTCACTACCTATCACAGTTTCGAAGGCCATAAAATGCCAAAATAGCACAAAACACCCCCAAATGACCCCATTTTGGAAAGTAGACACCCCAAGCTATTTGTTGAGAGGCATGTTGAGTCCATGGAATATTTTATATTTTGCCACAAGTTGCGGGAATATTACAAACTTTTTTTTTTGCCCAAAGTTGGCACTTAATGATATATTGCCCACACAAGCCATGGGCATATGTGGAATTACACCCCAAAATACATTCTGCTGCTTCTCCTGAGTACGGGGATACCACATGTGTGGGACTTTTTGGGAGCCTATCCGCATACGGGACCCCGAAAACCAAGCACCGCCTTCAAGATTTCTAAGGGCATACATTTTTGATTTCACTCCTCACTACCTATCACTACCTATCACAGTTTGAAGGCCATAAAATGCCAAGATGGCACAAACCCCCCCAAATGACCCCATTTTGGAAAGTAGACACCCCAAGCTATTTGCTGAGAGGCATGTTGAGCCCATTAAATATTTTTTTTTTTGTCCCAAGTGATTGAATAAAGACAAAAAAAAAAAAATGTTTTACAAAAGGTTGTCGCTAAATTATATATTGCTCACACATGCCATGGTTATATGTGGAATTGCACCCCAAAATACATTTTGCTGCTTCTCCTGAGTACGGGGATACCACATGTGTGGGACTTTTTGGAAGCCTAGCCGTGTACGGCACCCCGAAAACCAATCACTGCCTTCAGGATTTCCCCCCCCCCCCAAATGACCCAATTTTGGAAAGTAGACACCCCAAGCTATTTGTTGAGAGGCATGGTGAGTATTTTACAGCTCTCATTTGTTTTTGAAAATGAAGAAAGTAAAGAAACATTTTTTTTTTCTTTTTTCAATTTTAAAAACTTAGTGACAAAAAGCGGGATCTGCAAAATACTCACCATACCTCTCAGCAAATAGCTTGGGGTGTCTACTTTCCAAAATGGGGTCATTTTGGGGGGGGGGGGGGGTTGTGCCATCTGGGCATTCCATGGCCTTCGAAATTGTGATTGGCAGTGAGGATTGAAATAAAAAAATTACACCCTTAGAAAGCCTGAAGGCGGTGCTTGGTTTTTGGGGTCCCGTACGCAGCTAGGCTCCCAAAAAGTCTCACACATGTGGTATCCCCGTACTCAGGAGAAGCAACAGAATGTATTTTGGGGTGTAATTTCACATATGCCCATGACATGTTTGAGCAATATATCATTTAGTGACAACTTTTTGTAAACATTTTTTTTTTCATTATTCAATCTCTTGGGACAAAAAAAATAAATATTAAATGGGCCCAACGTGCCTCTCAGCAAATAGCTTGGGGTGTCTACTTTCCAAAATGGGGTCATTTGGGGGGGGGAGGTTTGAACTGTCCTGGCATTTTATGCACAACATTTAGAAGCTTATGTCACACATCACCCACTCTTCTAACCACTTGAAGACATTAGACAAAGCCCTTTCTGACACTTTTTGTTTACATGAAAACATATTTTTTTTTTTTTGCAAGAAAATTACGCTGAACCCCCAAACACTATATATATTGTTAAAGCAAAGGCCCTACAGATTAAAATGGTGGGTGTTGCATTTTTTTTTTCAAACACATTTTTTGTGGACAAAATACACTTTTTTTATTTTAATGCACTAAAACACACTATATTTCTCAAATTTTTGATGAAATAAAAAAAGATGATCTTAGGCTGAGTACATGGATACCAAACACGACATGCTTTAAAATTGCGCATAAACACGCAGTGGCGACAAACTACATACATTTTTAATAGCCTTCAAAAGCCTTTACAGGTTACCATATTAGATTCACGGAGGAGGTCTACTGCTAAAATTACTGCCCTCGATCTGACCTTCGCGGTGATACCTCACATGCACGGTGCAATTGCCGTTTACATATGACGCCAGACCGACGCTTGTGTTCGCCTTTGTGCAAGAGAAGGGGGCAGGGGTGCTTTATTTTTATTTATTTTTTTATTTATTTAGCTTTTTTATTTTATTTTTAAACTGTTCCTTTCATTTTATTTTTTTTGTTATCATTTTTATTCTAACAATAAAAATGATAACAAAAAAAAATGAAAGGAACAGTTTAAAAAAAAAAAAAAAAAGCAAAATAAAAAAAAAAAAGCACCCCTGCCCCCCCTTATCTTGCGCAAAGGCGAACACAAGCGTCGGTCTGGCGTTATATGTAAACAGCAATTGCACCATGCATGTGAGATATCACCGCGAAGGTCAGATCGAGGGCAGTAATTTTAGCAGTAGACCTCCTCCGTGAATCTAATGTGGTAACCTTTAAAGGCTTTTAAAGGCTTTTAAAAATGTATGTAGTTTGTCGCCACTGCGTGTTTGTGCGCAATTTTAAAGCATGTCGTGTTTGGTATCCATGTACTCAGCCTAAGATCATCTTTTTTATTTCATCAAAAATTTGAGCAATATAGTGTGTTTTAGTGCATTAAAATAAAAAAGGGAATGTAAATATCCCCTATGATAGCAATAGGCAGTGACAGGTACTTTTTTTTTGAAAAAAATTGGGGTCTATTAGACCCTAGATCTTTCCTCTGCCCTCAAAGCATCTGACCACACCAAGATCGGTGTGAAAAAACGCTTTCCCAATTTTCCAATGGCGCTGTTTATATCCAGGAGGGGGGACATTCCCTTGTAAAAGCAGTCTAGAGTCTAATTACCCGCTAGAATTGCTTTTACATGAAAGCCGATCACTGGCTGAAAAGAATGATACCAAGATGATACCTAAACCTGCAGGCATCATTCTGGTATAACCATTCAAAGTCCAGCAACATACTGGACATATATTGTAATCTTTTTTTTTCATACAGCCTCTTGGCTGAACGAAAAAAAGAGATTGGCAAACGCTGTTGCTGTCAAGATAAATAAATCCGCGCTGCAACTGAATGGCGTACCTGCTAAGCAAATTATGGTTAACATTAAAAAAAGTAACATTACAGTATAACAGTAAGACCTTACCATACCATACCTGCAAAGCAAATACCAAACAAAAACATAGTAAAAAATGAAATTTTTTTTAATGCAACCGGTGCCTAAAATATATATATGCCGAAGCATGGGGGCATCCTCCCGCAAAAAAGTTATGCCTCGTACACATGGTCGGACTTCCACGGGCAAGCCTCCGTCGGAATTTCTACCGTATGTACGTGGCATTAGGAGCAAATCGCTCCTCCGCCCCTGCTGCCCCCATGCTTCGGCATATATGCTCTTTTTTTTAAGTGTGGTGGTGAAATCACCTCCGACAGCACTGGAGTCACAGCTTTATGTATCGTGGGAGCAAACGCTGTTGCTGTCAAGATAAATAAATCCGCGCTGCAGCTGAATGGCGCACCTGAAAACAAAAAAATGGTTAACAATAAAACACAGTAAACAGTAAAGTATAACAAAATTACATACCTGAAAAGCAAGCATGATAAAACATAATAAAACATTGCAGAATAGAATACAGTAAAAAAGAGTAACAATAGAGAGAGAATAGAGAGAAAAGAGAGAGAACAATAAAACAACAACTATTTTTGGGTTTTTTATTTTATATTTTTTTTGGGGGGGGGGGGGGGGGTTTGTACTTTTTTTTTATTTTTAAAACTTTTTTTTTGTAAATATAATTTTAACTGTAACGGTCGGGTCTCAAAATGTGATGGCATCTTGGGAGACCCTGTGAAAGTGTATCCTAGCCTGTGAAATGCTGTACCCTACACTAATACTTCACTAGTGAATGATAGCGTTCAAAACATTCAACAATGCAAAGACCAGGATTGTCAGGACAGCGTGGACAATAATAACGGGTGTCATGCCTTGATCCGCGATTGGTACAGACACGACATCTTTTTTGGGGGGTTCGTTGGGTAGGGGTACTCGGGAGGGCATAAAGATAATGCCGCTCATGCAGCCGGCTTACTGCATTTGGTTGGGAATGGTGAGGTGCAGAACCGTCTGGATACAGAAGGTCTGTGACAACCTCTTCCTGGAATTCAAGGAAGGGTAAAGTCCCACCTGAAGCTCCGTATAGCACATGAGCGTTCAGCAAAGCCAATTGAAATAAATAAATAGACACTTTTTGGTACCAGCGTCTAGCCTTACGGGCAACTAGATACGGCGCCAAAAACTGGTCGTTGAGATCCACCCCTCCCATATTTTGGTTATGTTCGTGGACACAGAGGGGTTTCTCCACAACACCAGCCGCCGTACGAATTTGGACTGTCGTGTCTGCATGAAGGGAGGTAAGAACGAAAACATTCTTATTATCCCTCCACTTCACAGCAAGCAAGTTATTACACTGAAAGCAGGCTCTCTCCCCCAGCCTAAGGTGGGAATCTACAAGCCGCTGGGGAAAGCCCCGGCGATTAGGTCGCACGGTGCCACATGCTCCAATCTGATGATCAAACAAGTGACTAAACAGTGGCACGCTTGTGTAATAATTGTACCCCTTTCCGAACAAGGGTGACACCAAGTTCCACACTACCTTGCCAGCGCTCCCTATGTAATCTGGACAGTTCTCCGGCTCTACGTAACTATCTTTTTCCTCATAAACCGAAAAACCGAAAAGCTCCATGTATAGCCTGTTGCCCTGTCACAGAGCTTATAGACAAGTGGCCAGAAAACTTAATCAGGGACTCATCAACGCAGACAACTTGATTGGGAGTAAACAAGGCTGAAAAACGTCTGAAACTCACTGGAAGGCAGATACGTATATATACAAGCTTTTGCCTGTATGTGCAATTCTGAGGACGTATTTATACAGGAGACGGTCGGCAAGTGGTTAAGAGGAACCCTGCACCAAAAAAAATGGCGCGGGGGTCCCCCTCAAAATCCATACCAGACCCTTATCCGAGCACGCAACCTGGTAGGCCGCATGCCCTCAACATTGGGAGGGTGCTTTGGGGTCCCCCCCCCAAAGCACCTTGTCCCCATGTTGATGATGACAAGGGTCTCATCCCCACAATCCTGGCCGGTGGTTGTTGGGGTCTGTCGGTGGGGGGCTTATCGGAATCTGGAAGCCCCCTTTAACAAGAGGACCCCCAGATCCTGCCCCCCCCCCGTGTGAAATGGTAAGGGGGTACTTTACCATTTCCCCAAAAAAGTGTTAAAAATTACAAGAGACAGTTTTTGACAATTCCATTATTAAAGTCTTCTTCTTTCCATCTTCTTCCTTCTTCTTTCCTTCATCCTTCGGTTTCTTCCTCCATCTTCTTCTTCCTCCATCTTCTTCCTCCATCTTCTTCTTCCTCCGATCCTCTGCTTTTTGCTCCGATGTTTTCGTCCGGCATCTTCCTCCACGGCATCTCTTCTTCCCCGCTTCATTCTCAGGCCGCTCTCTGCAATGGAAGGCTCCCACTGTGTGACGCTTCTCTTCTTCTGACAGTAATATAACGGAACCGTGCGTCAAAAAAACTTCTGACTTTACAACTCCTTTAACTTCGACTTGTTCAATTAAGCTTTGACAATGAACTTTAGAAGCTAATTGGTTACTATGCCCCGCTGCACCAGATTGTGTCTACTAATTTTAGTAAATCTCCCCCACAGAGACAAATCTAATGCAGCATGGTCATGTAGTTTACTAATAGGTTTTAGAAAAAAAATATTCAAAATGAGAAGTAAAAATATTCAAAATGAGAAGTAAAAGTGAGTACATAACCTAAGGAAAATGTTGTCTGATGTTTGCATATTTACCAGTAAATACTTCAGGGTGGCTGCATTTGAAAATATATAAGGGAGCCGTGGAAGTTTTTAAGCTATGCAACCTTGTGCAGATGATCCCAGCAGCTCTGTGGATAGGGGAGGTCTGATTATGACTTCATATGGTGACTTTCATGGTGATGGTATAGAAAATCCAGGTGGATAAAAATAAAAAAAACAACTCTTACTGCAATACTCACCTTCCCCCGCCCTGACTTTGTTCTCCTTAGACACAACACTTTGTCATCCAACACTGGTCCTCTTCTAAGTCGACAGAAATAATCCAACACTGGTCCTCTTCTAAGTCAACAGAAATGTATGGTCACAGAATACACTTTCATTTTAAAACCTCAGCAATGTAATATCAACATAAACAATAGTTATTTTTGAATTTTTTTTGAAAAACCTCCTTTTATGTTGTGATTGCTGCCTGCCCCCTGGCAATCTCTTTCCAAAACTTCCTGGATTCCCTGCAGGGTTTGAAACTCCTCCTCTGCTGTTTTCTTTCAATTTCTATGGATGACATATCCCATGGTACCTTGCTACCTGCAAGCAGTGATTCCTGTACTGACTACGCTTCCTAATTCTCTACCTCTCAGCACCTGTAGTTCAGAAGGTATGCTCTGTAAAATGTGTGACACAGCAGTGCCTGCCCCCAGGGTATAGTGAATACGTGTCATGGAATTCAAGAAAGTAAATATGCATGGATCTTTACAAAGTAAGTGTAAAAACCTCAAGATTGTTCAGATTAATAGGAGTAGGATAGAAATTACTGAAATACAGGGAAAAGTAGGGTAAGCCTGTTTTAAGGCCAACTCTTCCTTATGGGATCGTGACAGGGACAGTTTTAAGCCCCCCCCCCCCACTGATTAAAATCAGTGGGAGGTCTGCTATAGGTCAATCAGGTCAGCTGACCTAGAATATTCTAGATCTAAGGTCCCCCTGAATTCCTATTGGTTAAAAAAGGTCATATGACCCCCATGGAAGCTATGAGCTATAATACTAAAGCCCGCTGGAGTTTCCCGTCAGCAACATGAAGACCCTTTTGATGCAACTTTTGGAGTGTGCAGAGGCTGAGATGACTGGCTGTGGCAGTGCCTCGCCTTACCTTCAAGAAACCGCCGTTGTAGATGCCGAATACGTCATGGGGAGATAGCAGAGCCGCCTGATGAAGCTGCCATCCTGTTTGAAGAGGCAAATTCAGAAAAAGAGTTTCCGCTTCCAGGTCGGAGGAGCAGCGTTATGGCAGAAGGCGGAGCGAAAGGCAGGGCGGAAGGAGGAAAGCTGAGGAAGAGGCGGCGCATTTGGCAATGGTGTCTTCTCCTTGGCAACAGGAGACATTTCCAGTGTCCAACGGATCAGTGCAGCAGAGCAGGGAGCCAGCAACCCCTGGCAGCTTAGCGAAGGAAGGAATTCCACATCCTTGGCACTCTTACAGAAAAGAACCCTCTACCTAGTTTAAGCTTAAACCTCTTTTCTTCTAATTTTAATGCATGGCCACGTGTCTTGTTAAACTCCCTTCAATGAAAAAGTTTTATCCCTATTGTGGGGTCACCAGTACAGTATTTGTAAATTGAAATCTCATCCCTCTCAAGCGGCTCTTCTCCAGAGGGAATAAGTTCAGTGCTAGCAACCTTTCCCCATAACTAACATCCTCCAGACCCTTTATTAGCTTTGTTGCCCTTCTTTGTACTCGCTCCATTTCCAGTACATTCTTCCTGAGGACTGGTGCCCAGAACTGGACAGCATACTCTAGGTACGGCCGGACCAAAGTCTTGTAGAGCGGGAGAATTATCATTTTATCTCTGGAGTTGATCCCCTTTTTAATGCATGCCAATTTTCTGTTTTCTTTGTTAACAGCAGCCTGGCATTGCATGCCATTGCTGAGCCTATCATCTACTAAGACCCCCAAGTCCTTTTCCATCCTAGAATACCACAGAGGTTCTCCCCCCAGTGTATAGATTGCATTCATATTTTTGCCACCCAAATACATTATTTTACATTTTTCCACATTAAACCTCATTTGCCATGTAGTTGCCCACCCCATCAATTTGTTCAGATTTTTTTGCAAGGTTTCAACATTCTGCAGAGAAGTTATTGCCCTGCTAGCTTAGTATTGTCCGCACTCTTGAACTGTTTACCCCATCCTCCAGGTCATTTGTGAACAAATTAAATAGGATTAGTCCCAGCACAGAACCCTGGGGGACCCCACTACCCACCCCTGACCATGCCAAGTACTCCCCATTTATCACCACCCTCTGAACTCACCCTTGTAGCCAGTTTCAATACATGTACTCACCCTATGGTCCATGCCAACGGACCTTATTTTGTGCAATAAACATTTATGGGGAACTGTGTCAAATGCTTTTGCAAAATCCAGATACATCACTTCTATGGGCCCTCCTTTATCTAGATGGCAACTCACCTCCTCCTAGAAGATTAATAGATTGGTTTAGCAAGAACGATTTTTCATGAATCCATGCTGATTACTGCTAATGGTACCGTTCTCATTACTAAAATCATGTATATAGTCCCTTATCATCTCCTCCAAGAGCTTGCATACTATTGATGTTAGGCTAACTGGTCTGTAATTCCCAGGGATGTATTTTGGGCCCTTTTTAAATATTGGTGCTACATTGGCTTTTCTCCAATCAGCTGGTACCATTCCAGTCAGTAGACTTTCAGTAAAAATTAGAAACAATGGTCTCGCAATTACTTGACGAGTTTCCTAAGAGCCCTCGGGTGAAAACCATCTGGTCTCGGTGAGTTATTAATGTTACGTTTCCCAAGTCTAATTTTAATTCTGTCCTCTCTTAACCATAGAGGTGCTTCCTGTTATGTGTCTTGAGGATAAACACTGCAGTTTTGGTTACTGAAGCCCCCCGATTCCCTTGTGAAGACTGAAGAGAAGAATAAATTCTATACCTTCGCCATCTCCCCATCCTTTGTAACCAGATGTCATTCCTTATTCTTTATGGGGCCAATATGGTCTGTCCTCCCTTTTTTACTGTTTACATACTTAAAGAATTTCTTGAGATTTTTTTTTGCTTTTCTTTGCTATGTGTCTTTTGTGTTCTATCTTAGCCGCTCTAATTCCACCCTTACATTTCTTGTTGCATTCTTTACAAAGTCTGAATGCTGATGATGATCCCTCAACCTTGTATTTTTTGAAGACCTTCTCCTTTGCTTCTATATGCATTTTTACATTGGAGCTAAGCCATCCAGGACTTTTGTTCGCGCTTTTAAATTTATTACCCAAAGGGATGAATTGGCTAATGCCCTTATTTAATATGCTCTTAAAGCAAACCCATCTCTCCTCCATGTTCTTTGTTCCTAAGATTTTATGCCAATTTATGCCTTCTAGCAAGGTTCGTAGTTTAGGCAAGTTGGCTCTTTTGAAATTCAGTGTATTTATATTCCCCTTATGTTTCCTATTTGTGTGAATTATACTGAAGCCAATTGACCTATGATCGCTGTTTCCTAAATTGCCCCGTATTTCCACATCCGCGATCAGGTCTGTATTGTTGGTAATCAGTAGATCCAGTAACGCTTTATTACTAGTTGGTGCGTCTACCATCTGAACCATTAAATTGTCCTGTAAGGCATTTAGTAACTGGCTAGCCTTAAACGAATTTATGGTTCCCTCCGCCCAGTCTATGTCTGGATAATTAAAATCCCCCATTATGATAACACTTCCCATCCTTGCTGCTAATCCAAATTGTGATAGGAGATCCGTCTCCCCCTCCTCCCTCGGGTTAGGGGGCTTATAGCATACTCCCAGTATTATTTTCCCCTTAGCTCCATCCCTTTGGAGCTCTACCCATAAGGATGCCACCTCCTCCCTAGGTCCCTTAGTGATGTAATCTCTCACATTATTCTTGTACATTATTCTTGCTATATAGGCATACCCCCCCCCCCCTTATTACCCTCTCTATCCCTGCGATAAAGGGTATACCCTTGAATGGTTGCCAGCCAATCATGAGAGCTAATAAATTGCAGTAAATGAATTGCATTCTAAATCAGCCATTGCTTTTAATCCAACAATCGGGTGTTCTGATCCTGCTGCTTCGGTTTGGGCAGCTACCTCAGGTATCAATCGCTGTCCTTTACCTCAATGTTCTTTTTCCCCTAATATTGATAAAGAGCCTGTGGTTTCTATTACCCCTGGTAATGTCCCTGAGTCTTGTTTTCAAGAAACAATACACTGTGTACTGCCTCCTTTGGGTTTCCACCTTCCTTTAGGCATGAAAGAAAAGATATGGAAAGGTGAATTTGTGGATGTATTATCTATTTTACCATCTCTCAAAGAATTTATTTCAAAAGTAGAGAAAAAAGATGACAGAAATGAGGAAGATAGACCCAGGCCAGTAGCAAATTTTTTTGCTAACTGGTTACCAGAGTCGGGGGGACTTGAGTCACATGACTTGACGTAAGTCAGACTTGAGTCACCTGTTTGAGAACTTATATAATGAACTAGATGAAGTAGTTGAACAAGGGTGATACCAAAATCCCATTTAAATTTGTGAAAATATATATAAGGGGGAGCAAGAGAGGCCACAAGCCTCAGGGATTTTTTGTTAATGGTATCTGGGTCTTATGAGGTACAAAAAAATGTTAAGATGTATATAAAAATTTTTAAAGTTTTATTTTCCCGCAAGGGTAGAAACATAGAAAAGGACACAGATAATACATCCATACATTACAGACATATGTGTTATATCGGACGAAAAGTTGCGTAGAGCTTCGCCATACTCGACATGTTTCACTCAATAGAGTTTCTTCAGGAGATTGATAGGTTTAGCTCAGAGATATGCTGAAATAACAAAATTACATAAAAATGCATCCTTTTAGGCTGTTTTCACACTGGGGCGGTTTGCAGGCGCTATTGCGCTAAAAATAGCGCCTGCAAACCGACCCGCTGTTGCTGTGTCTCCAGTGTGAAAGCCCTGAGGGCTTTCAAACTGGAGCGGTGCGCTAGCAGGACGGTAAAAAAAGTCCTGCTAGCTGCATCTTTGGAGCGGTGAAGGAGCGGTGTGTTCACCGCTCCTATACCGCTCCTACCCATTGAAATCAATGGGAGACCGCGGGGATACCGCCCGCAAAGCGCCGCTGCAGCGGCGCTTTGCGGAGGTTTTTAACCCTTTTTCGGCCGCTAGCGGGGGTTAAAACCACCCCGCTAGCGGCCGCATACCGCGGGTAAAACGATGGTAAAGCAGCGCTAAATATAGCGCTGCTTTACTATCGCCGCCCCGCACCGCCCCAGTGTGAAAGCAGCCTTAAAGAGTTTTGCACAGCCATAGTGTGCATAATTATACATCATATACAACTAGGCTCGAATATAATACACCTGGGGGTTTGAGCAATTTATACAAAACTGGAGGTTACATAACATTACAAAGAGTACAAAGCATAGAAAGCAGATAAGGGCATGAAAACATGAAGTGGGGCAGGACTCACCACATATGCTTGGAAGATTTAAAAGACAAACTGCATATATGAATGTCGATTTCTGGTATAAAAGCAGATTTCGAAATAAGAGATGATTCACTCCCAGGATGCCAGAGCGATCAATATGTCACTTGCAGAGAGACAACACTAAGGAAATTTGAATGGATAAAACCATTAAAGGAATAGTGGAATGGTGGGGCACAAGGATAAATAAAGTATAATGAAGATGATACTGATAAAGGACTGTACCTCTTTGTGGTTTTGTAGTAAACTGTAGGTAACTGAATTAGGGTTTAACCTGTTCAGAATGGGGTGCAGGTAAATACTGCACCTGGTCCAAAAATTGTTGTTTAAGGCGATTCAGTGATATCTAGATTATGCAGGATAAATGTATTAGTATCCGGCTAAATATTAAAAATATCAATGACAGTCCAAAAAGGACTGTATAAATGAAAAGGGACTGTAAAGATAGAAAGATCTTACCCCTTCTGTATAGTAGATGGTGGATAACGGATTTGGCTCACAAGGGAAGGCAGATAACATGCCTCACTACCTGGTGTGCGTAGGCTCCTGACAGGGAATGAATAGGCAGGGGGGACTATACACCTGTTTGAGAACTTGCGACTTGCTTGACTGAATTCAATAAATGACTCGACTTGACTTTGACTTGTCACTACTGACTTGCCACTTGACTTTGACTTGCACTATATGACTTGCAATGACTTGGCAAGTTGGCACCATAACACTACCACCACTAACTAACACTACCCCTAACCGTAACCACCACTAACACACTAACCGCAAGCCGCCATCTGCCTACCTGATCAGCGTGTCATGCAGACAGACGGCGGACATTGCAGTGTTCAAAAGCCACGCCTCCTCGTCTGTGATAGGCGGAACACTCAATTTCACAGCAGGCATTGTTCAGCCTATCACGGACATCCTCTCATCCTCGTCTGTGTTATGAGGATGAGTGGATGTCCATGATAGGCGGAACACTGAATGCTGGGAATACTGGAATGGCCGCCGCCCACGGGACACCGCCGATCAGGTACACGGCTGCCTGACCATAAAGTTTATAATATAATATACTGTATAATTAAATATAAAGTCATTTAATATATATATATATATATATATATATATATATATATATATATATATATATATATATATATATAGTAATTTAATATATAATATATATATATATATATATAAAACTAGCGAGAAGTAATTTAATATATAAATAAGTAATATATATACTAGTGAGAAGATAATTTAGTTGTTCCTCATCCCTGCCATTTTTATATGGACAACCACCTCTACATATCCTTTTCTTTAATACAGAAGATATCTTGTCAATACTAGGTTTAGTATATTGTATATGCATAGTATATTTTTTATATAGTATGTTTTTTAATTCTGCTGTAGTACAATGCACAATCAAAAAATAAAGCCCATATATTTGGTTCAAAAAGAATCTCACTCAGAATTGTCCATTAGGTCACTTGTTTTACATATGTTAAAAATTGTGTTTATATATTAAACTTGTACATAAATGCTAGCTGATGCAATCATAGTGATTATCGCACTGACCTGCACTGTAATTAAATGTTATTTTATCAGGGCATAATGCAGAGGATACAACTACCACTGACTATATGTATAGGGTGCTATTTACAAAGTATATTAAAACCCTAAAACTGATCCATTGCACACCCCCATATCTGGCATTTTAAGTGGCTATTCTCATCACCATTCAAGTGTCCAGATGTTGGCATTGTGTCCACTGATTTAGATGTTAAAATACTTTGTTATTAGTTTGAAGTTCAAACTTTGAACTTAGTTATTTTCCTTCTCAGCAAGGACTACATTTTTTCAGGCTTGTTGGCCATTTAATTGCTGAGTGTTCTGCTCCTTGTCTGCTGTTTGGGCATTCAAAGTGTTTCTTTAATATGCCAAGAAAAAAGCACAAAGCAGTTTTGTTAACCGCTTCCCGACCGCCTAACGCCGATATACGTCGGCAAAATGGCACGGGCAGGCAGAATCACGTACCTGTACGTGATCGTGCATGTGCCTGCCTGTGGGTCGCGCGCGCGCCGCTAGCGGCGCGCTCGCGACCCGGTCGGGAGCTCCGTGACCCCGGCCGCGGGACCAGCGGACCCGATCGCCGCTGGTGTCCCGCGATCGGGTTACGGAGCTGAAGAACGGGGAGAGGTTTGTGTAAACAAACCTCTCCCCGCGCTTCCTACACTGACTGTCAGTGATCGGCGGTTCCCTGTCATCGGGAACGCCGATCAATGACGTCACACGTACAGCCACGCCCCCCTACAGTAAAATAAACACAACACGTCACACTGACTCATCCCCGCCCCCTAGTGGTTAACCCCTTCACTACAACTGTCATTTACATAGGAATCAGTGCTATTTAAATAGCACTGAATTCTATATAAATGACAAATGTCCCAAAAATGTGTCAAAAATGTCCGATGTGTCCGCCATAATGTCGCAGTCACAATAAAAATCGCTGATCGCCGCCATTACTAGTAAAAAAAAAATATTAATAAAAATGCTATAAAACTATCCCCTATTTTGTAAACGCTATAACTTTTGCGCAAACCAATCAATAATCGCTAATTGCGATTTTTTTTACCAAAAATATGTAGAAGAATACGTATCGGCCCAAACTGAGGAAAAAAAAAAAAATGTTTTTTTATATATTTTTTTTGGGATATTTATTATAGCAAAAAGTAAAAAATATTGCATTTTTTTCAAAATTGTCGCTCTATTTTTGTTTATAGCGCAAAAAATAAAAACCGCAGGGGCGATCAAATACCACCAAAAGAAAGCTCTATTTGTGGGAAAAAAAGGACGCCAATTTTGTTTGGGAGCCACGTCGCACGACCGCGCAATTGTCAGTTAAAAGGACGCAGTGCCGAATCGCAAAAAGGGGCCTGGTCCTTTGGCTGCCAATTGGTCCGGGGCTGAAGTGGTTAATGTTGAAAATAAAACAAAACCTTTCCTGAACACTGACTTTTAACTCATTTAAAGGTGGAAATTATCGGTATTTTGACTTGATTTGTGACTTGACCAAAATAAATTACTTGACTTGCTTGACTTCTAGCAGGGACTCGACTTGACTTGCTTGCTTTTCGCCACAGTAACTTGGGACTTACTTGAGACTTGAAGGTTAAAACTTGAGACTTGCTTGTGACTTGCACATTTGTGACTTACTCCTATGTCTGCTGGTTACAAGGGATTTGTATATATATGCTAGTGTGTTATGCAAAAGAGTTCCAGAAAGGAGCCTGGGTATCGTCAAAAAATTAGATTATTAGGTGACAATGCTCTATTAGCAAAAGCTGACGTTAAGGTGGCTTTTAGGGCTTTTAGATTGCTGCCTATACACCCCAGCTGTTTCAATTCCTTGGGTTTTCCATTTTATCCTGTTCCCGACCAGCCGCCGCAGTTTTACTGCGGCAGAATGGCACAGGCAGGCGAAATTGATGTTATGTTACGTTGCTTCCTTAGGCGGCCACTAGGGGCCCGGCTCCTGCGATCGCTCGTGAAACGGTGAGAACCGGGATCTCTGTGTGTAAACACAGAGATCCCGGTTCTCTGAGGGGAGAAGTGACAGATCGTCTGTTCATACAAAGTATGAACAGCGTTCTGTCATCTCCTCTAATCAGTCCCATCCCCCCTTCAATTAGAACACACTTGAGGGAAAACAGTTAACCCCTTGATCGCCCCCTAGTGTTAACCCCTTCACTGCCAGTGACACTTTTACAGTAATCAATGCATCTTTATAGAACTGATCGCTGTATTAATGCCAATGGCTCCAAAAATTTGTCAAAATTGTACGATGTGTCCGCCACAATATCGCACTCACGATTAAAAATCACGGATCATACGAGTAAAAAAAAAAGAATAATAAAAATGCTATAAATCTATCCCCTATTTTGTAGACGCTATAACTTTTGCGTAAACCAATCAATATATGCCTTTTGTGATTTTTATTACCAAAAATATGTAGAAGAATACATATCGGCCTAAACTGAAAAAAAATTAGCTTTTTTTAAAAAACAATAGGAATATTTATTATAGTAAAAAGTACAAAATATTGTGTTTTTTTCAAAATTGTCGCTCTTTTTTTGTTTATAGCGCAAAAAATAAAAACCGCAGAGGCGATCAAGTACCACTAAAAGAAAGCTCTATTTGTGTTAAAAAAAGGACATAAATTTTGTTTGGGTACAACATCGCATGGCTGAATCGCAAAAAGGGCTCTGGTCAGGAAGGGGGTAAAATCTTCCGGGGCTGAAGTGGTTAACGGTAAGTTTTATTTTGACAGATGTCTTCCAAAGGGGTGCTCGCTTGCTTGTTTTTATTTTGAATAATTTTCTTTTTTAGAATGGGTTGTTTCGGTTAAATCAGGTTCTCCCTTTTAAAACACTACCTTGATGATTTTCTTTTTATGGGGGCCGCGAATTCCACACAATCTATTTCTCTTTTAAAAAATGTTTGGGATACTTGTGCTTGTTTGGAGTTTGGAGTTTCTTTTGGCAGGGGAAAAAACAGTATGGCCCACAACATGTCTTGAATTTTTTAGGTATTACGATAGACACGGTTAAAAAAGAGTTTAGACTTCCTTTAGAAAAAGTTGACAAAATTACCAAGCTGCTGTTGTCATTAATAAGAAAAAAGAAAATATTGTTAAAAGAAATGCACTCATTACTGGGTCTTTTAGCATTTGCTACCCGAGTATTGCCAATAGGTAGAATTATTTCCAGAAGACTTTATATAGCTGTTTCTGGGTTGAAGAAGCCCTTTTCACATATAAGATTGACCAATAGCCTGAAAGAAGATATGTTGGTTTGGCTAAATTTTTTGGTTAACTTTAAAGGAAGAGCATTCTGGCAGGAAGAATTTATTTTTGTTTATTCACTGATTCTGCTGGATCCGTTGGATTTGGATCTCTTTGGGGCACACATTGATGTTCTGCTCCATGGACAGCTGATTGGATAAGCAAAGCTCTTTGTAAAAATATTGTGTTGCTTGAACTGTTTCCGTTAATACTGGCTATTGAGATTTGTGGCAAACATTTTGCGAATAGAAGGCTCCTTGTTAGCACTGATAACAGGGGTGTCCTGTTTACTGTTAACTGCCTCTCCTCAAAATCACAACCTATTATTTCTCTTCTGCGCTACTTGGTGTATAAGTTTCTTTGTTTAAATATCTGGGTCAAGGCACGATACACAGTTGTTCTCATAAGTTTACATACCCTGGCAGAATTTATGATTTCTTTTCAGAGAATATGAATGATAACAGAAACTTTTCTTTCACTCATGGTTAGTGTTTGGCTGAAGCCATTTATTATCAAATAACTGTGCTTACTCTTTTTAAATCATTATGAAAACAAAAACTACCCAAATGACCCTGATCAAAAGTTTACATACTCCAGTCCTTATACTGTGTATTGTGCCCTTTAACATTAATGATAGCTTGAAGTCTTTTGTGGTATTTTTGGATGAGGCTCTTTATCTTCTCAGATGGTAAAGTTGTCCATTCCTCTTGGCAAAAAGCCTCCAGTTCCTGTAAATTATTGGGTTGTCTTGCATGAACTGCACACGTAAGATCTCCCCAGAGTGGCTCAATGATATTAAGGTCAGGAGACTGAGATGGTCACTCTAGAACCTTCACTTTGATCTGCTGTAGCCAGTGACAGGTCAACTTGGTCTTATGTTATGGATCATTGTTATGTTGGAATGTCCAAGTACGTCCCATGCGCACCTTCTTAGCTGATGAATGCAAATGTTCCTCCAGTATATTTTGATAACATACTGCATTCATCTTGCCATCAATTTTGACCAAATTTCCTGTGCCTTTGTAGCTCACACATCCCCAAAACATCAGCGATCCATCTCTGTGTTTCACAGTAGGTCCCAGGTTCAAGCCCAGGTCCTAACAGTATTGGTTGACTTAGCGGTTGGGGGGAGGGACGGTTCCAAATGATTTTGGGACCCCAAAAAAAAGCCTCTGGCACTCTGCATGAATTTAAGCACACACATAACATTTGTACAATTTTAGGGGGTGTTTAGGGTAAAGCACTACTATGGAGCTGACAAAATACATTGTTAAGTGATTAGGCTAGGTCTATATGGGCCCAGTATAGCATGCTGGGGAGGTTAGTGAAGGGAAATATGCATGTAGGCCACAAAAGGAGCATTAAAAAAATCAAGCATGCATGAGGATAAAGAGGGCATTCACAGCATATTACAATCATGGTAATTAGGGAATCATGAAAGAAATACAATACATTAGAAAACATTAAATACATAGAATGTGATGTTAAAGGAGAAAACTTACCCTAATATAGTCCTTCTGCAGGACCTGAATGATGGCAGAACAGGTCTCTGGAATAATGATCCCCAGAGCCTGGGGGGAGATGCCTGTCGAGAACTTGAGGTCCTGCAGACTTCTCCTAGTCGCCAAGTACCGCAACGTGTCGACTAGCCTCTGCTCCGGAGTGATGGCTTGCCACATGCAGGTATCCTACCTGCTAATATAAGGGGACAGCAACCCTTAAAGAGGAGTTTTCCCTCCTACTCCAACTAGCGTTTAAATACCTGCAGCTCTGTCACGCACTTATAACCAGCTACCGGGCCTAGATGTAGGGATGGAGCCCCCACCTGTGCTGAATATAGTTTTGGGAGATGACCCCCTCCAAGCTTATATCACACCTGTATTACACAATCAGACAACAGGGTGCAGCTGCTATTTCACACAAGGCCAAAACTGTATGGGAACAGGATGTAGGACCCATAGATGATGCTGACTGGGAGGAGATTTTAGAGGGAACCAAGACAGTGTCTCCCAAGCTGTCCAATAGACTAACACAACTGTATATAGTACACAAAGCCTACTTGACGCCAGTGAGATTGGCAAAGTTCCAGCACATGCTGGATAGGATGTGTCGCTTATGCAGGGCTGACCCAGGCTCGTTTTACCATCTCATATGGAGCTGCCCACATGTCCAGACATATTGGACGCAGGTTGTCCGTTTCCTCCATGATACTATGGGATCCCCTGTGGTGCCAGACCCTAAGTTATGTATTTTGGGGCTACTGCCAGGCATAGAGGTGGACAAATATCACACAATATTCATTTATGAAACATTATTCCTAGCACGCAAGTGATAGCTCAGAGATGGATCCAAAACGTGCCCCCCACACTACAAAAAAGCAGTTAAAGCGGTTCTGCACTGTGTTTTTTTTGGGGGAATATGCCAAGGATTAATAGCTAAATTGGGGGACTCACCTGTTCCATCTTCCATCTCGATCGCAGCCGGTTTTCCTCCGATAAAATTCTTTATATGCTGCTTTTCTGCTGGGGGCCATCTTGCCTGTGGGCATGTGAAACCCCACAGGCACTTTAGATGGCCCAGCATGCACCGCCGTTACTGCGCCGAGCTCGTGCGTGCGCAGTAACGGCAAAGTGCAGCTCACGTTCTCCGAAATCTCGCGAGATGTCGGCACATCTGCCGACATCTCGCGAGATTTCGGAAGATGTGGCCGAAATCTCGCGAGATTTCGGAGAACGTGAGCTGCACTTTGCCGTTACTGCGCACGCAAGTGTGGCCGAAATCTCGCGAGATTTCGGAAGATGTGGCCGAAATCTCGCGAGATTTCGGAAGATGTGGCCGAAATCTCGCGAGATTTCGGAAGATGCCCGCACAGACTCCTGGGATCAATGACACCAGATCCCAGGAGACGGTGTGACGACGATCGACGCAGAGACCCCGCCCACCCCCGCAGAGACAGAGGACAGGAAGTCATCGATTACAAGGTAAGTGAAAAAAAAAAAAACACATTTCATTTAGTACTCTTTGCCTGATTTGGAAGGCAAAGAGATTTACTAAATGAAATGTGTGCAGAACCGCTTTAAGGACACCCTGCCATTCAAGAAACTGATCTACACACACAGGGGATCTACACAAAAATATTCCAAGATCTGGGACAGATGGTTGGAGGACGGGGAAACCTGTGTATAATGGTTCCATACCCAGTGCAGAGTTCCCCTGTACCTGTGGCACACTTTGTTTATAGGTTGGATTAAATTGCCACCTGATTCACTGCACCTGTGAATATGTGTATGCACACCCTGTAACATTCTTGCATATTTAATTTTGCTGTCATAATATCACACTTCTATGGCTTTATGTACCCGAATGGCTTGTAAAATGTGCTTTATATCAATAAAGTTGTTTTTTTCCAAGTAAAAAAAAATAAGGGGACAGCAAAGCCAACAGACGGTGAAAAACGGTGTCCGTCATCCGTAGATAATTCCTGAAATCATCAGGCATATGAGAGAATTGGTCACGCTGGAGTAAACAATTCTTGGTTCATGAACTCCTCCCCACCCTGTTCATTTACTGGGCTTAGGTCAAAGCAAGAAGCCCAACACTAAGCCCCCGCACAGTAGGAGCTCTACAATGAGCACGTACCCACAACATGGCTTTAAAACGGTTGGCTGGTCAGAACGAACTAACAGAACGCACTAAAGAACAGCAAGGCCTGTGAAGAGCGAGCTGAAAATCAGAAACGAGCGGACAAGAATGCACTACAAAACAGATACGAACTGATTACATGCACTGAAAAACAGATACAAACCCACAAGCACAAACTGAACAGCAGTAAAACGATCTGAAAAGCACAAGTCTGAAAAGTGCGAATCGTCTCTAACCAAACTTCTACTAACACGAGATAAACACGAGATTAGCAAAAGGAGCCCAAAGGGTGGCGCATGGGTCATGCCCCATTGTCCAAAAGTTCTGGAGCGAAGTCCACAACATAATCTCCAGGGTATCTACCTTCACATTACAATTCTCTCCTTACCAATTTCTCTTACACCATACCCCTATACAGAGATGCTCTTACTTCAAATCTCTTGCTATGCACATGCTAAACGCTGCTAAGCTATGTGTCCCAACCTTGTGGGGCAAAACCCACGCCCCCTCAATCAAAGAATGGTTTCAGAAAATTGACAAAACCCCCGAAATGGAAGAGCTCATCTCTCATGACAACATCACAAAACACACTACTTCCTGGTCTTGTTGGTCGCAGTTTGGAACCACCCCTGAATATATTCAAACCATGGACTCCAAACCTTAATGAAGAGGGAAACTACCCAGGGTTTACCTATTTTTTTTTTACTGGGTGACCTAACACTGAACTACCCTACATAATGCCCCGGGGATAGTTGAGGTCGGATAGACTGTAAACCAGGGTAAAATAGGAGGCATAAGCCCCCCCACTGTTTCGGCCTACCCCGCCCATATCCCCTGCCATTCTCACACTCATCCTCTCCCCCATTTACCACCCCCATTTCCAATCCCTTCTCCACCCTCCTTACCACACATCATTAGCACCCCAAACCAAGTAATGTACCTAACCTTGGCTGTCAGCAGGTCTGCCAACCATGGAAACCCCCCAAACACATGTAAATACCCCCCAATGTAATTTATCACTCCGTAGACTATACTCATCCACCTCTACACAGAGATTATCCTAACCAATCTCTCTTATCTCAAGAAGCCAGCTTAATTCACAACTCACAGATTTGACTTCCCTAAAAATGAGGTCCATTCGGGCCTATGATTTACAAAGTTTGTTAATACTCATCATATAACCTATACTACTCCGCTGTATTTCCTTAAGTGCACTATACCATTGTTATACAACTTTTTGTCGTTATATTTGGATTGAATGATAAACCACTGTTACGGTTTTGGTTTGCATGTATACCTTCAAAACGCTGGGCCCATGTAAATTCTGGTATTGTCCACCCACCCATCTCTATACTTACCTTAAATATCCTTAATAAAATATTATGGAAACGAAAAGTAAAATAAATAAGAAAAAAATGAAAACATTTTTTAACGCGCCCCGTCCTTCTGAGCTTGCGTGCAGAAGCGGACGCATACGTGAGTAGCGCCCACATATGAAAACGGTGTTAAAACCACACATGTGAGGTATCACCGCAATCGTTAGAGCGGGAGCAATAATTCTAGCCCTAGACCTCCTGTGTAACTGAAAACATGCAACCTGTAGAATTTTTTTAATGTCGCCTATGGAGATTTTTAAGGGTAAATGTTTGTCGCCATTCCACAAGCGGGTGCAATTTTGAAGCAGGACATGTTGGGTATCAATTTACTTGGCTTAACATCATCTTTCACAATATAAAAGAAAATTGGGCTAACTTTACTGTTACTGTGCAATTGTAAGACCGCTGCACAAATACGGTGTGACAAAGTATTGTAACGACCCCCATTTTATTCTCTAGGATGTTAGAAAAAATATATATAATGTTTGGGGGTTCTAAGTAATTTTCTAGCAAAAAAAAAAAGTTTGAAAAATTGGCCTGGTCCTTAAGTGGTTAAGTTATATTGTATTTTGAAATAAAAACCAATGATAATAGCCACGGCCAAAATATTTAACAAAAAAAAAATTATATATATATATATAAATAATAATTGATTGATTAAATTAAAAAAAATATATGTTAATTAAGTTTGGTTTCGTGTTTTTATTTATTTATGTTCAGGCCATACTGTCTATAATCCCATAAGATGTGTACAGAACAGCTCCAACACATCACACACATGTTAACGGAGGAGAAAAGATGAGAAAGAGGGCCCCTGTCATCACTTGCCTAGGCAGAAGACACAGTTAAAAAGGGTATATATACTAAAAAGATCTAAAAATAAATAAAATAAATCAGGAGGGATCGCCTACCCTGGATGCAAACAAAAAAATTAGATGGCTGCACTCCCACACACTGCACTTTGGCTTTATTAAAGTAAACAAATGTCCATAAAAACAACCAATCACACACAGGCCGGGGAATAACAAGGTTGGCGCGTTTCACACAGCATCCGTGCTTTATCATTTATTTGATAAAGCACAGATTCCTTGTGAAACGTGTCAACCTTGTTATTCCCCATGCCTGTCTGTGATTGGTTGTTTTTATGGACATTTGTTCACTTTAATAAAGCCGTATTGCATCATGTGGGAGTGCAGCCATCTAATTTTTTTGGTTGCATTCATCTCTGTAAGCAGTGACATGGTGTGCACCTTACCACTTGCATCACACCATGTAGATTATGGCCGTAGTTACTCACCTGTGAGCAGCGGAACTTTGCTATTGCCTACCCTGGAGTTGGTCTTTAAATAGTCACATGTTTCATCCTGACTTTTCTATATCAGAAGAAAATTTTGGGCACTGGGCACAAGGCATATAAAGCAGTTTTACCATCTCCACAAATACCTATTTCTCATGAATTCTGTAGCATTCAAAGATGTTATGTAATATCACAATGCTATCCTTCAAAGACACAAGATGATGACTAGCCTTTTCTTACTTATAAACTGTGAAAGTCTTTTGATAATCTGCAGTGTAGAAAATAGCTTTTCATACATATGTTTATTACTGTGTGAATTTTGAACACAACTAGCTTTATCGTTAAAATGAACTACTTTTATTCTTACACACTGCTGACTACGTACCACTTCAAACGTTCCAGGAACCATTTTTTTTATTAGTAAGTATTGTTTTGGAAAGCTAAGTAGGAATAAAACATAACTACAAGACACAATGCAGCTGGGTTGCTGTACATTACTGGTGGTGATGTTTTCTTGATATTGGTTTACATTTTCATGAACTACACACCATATTCTGATGTTTGTGCATAATAAAAAAAAAAAATATTACATTAAAGGTTTAACTAAAGTGCTTGTGTTTGTTTCCTTTTGTTTCTATGAGTCTCTTCTATTTTTAAATCACCTCATCACTATTGATTCCTGGCAGTAAGTGACGTATGCGTTCACAATGACTCCTACTGTTTGTTACTAGGTGTATTTCTGTCCTCAGTGTCACGCTGTGTGAATTCGTTTACGTCAACTTTACCAAACCTGTTACTTGCACTGCCATTAACTTGAGAAAAAAAGGCCCGTACAGCTAACATATGGTATCTGTGTCTTTCATAATATTACCTCCAACTGAATAATACCAATTGTAAGTATTAGCATTAATAACAGTATTTTTTTAGTATAGTATGTTTTAGATGTCAAGGCCTAAATGATTCGGCTGTTAACTGAAAATAACTTTCTCTTAGGAAATAAAAGTACATTTTTTATTATATTTAAGAGACAGTCGCTATTGTGAAAAAAATACAGTAATTACCATTTGTGAAGATTCCTTTGTTTATACATATTCATTTCCAGCAAAGCGAGAAAAATTAATGCAGTTTTAATAGATTATATAAGAATGTGTTAAAATGACAATCACATCTGAGAGAGAAAAAGTGAACAGATATTCCAGGATTTTTTAAACAAGGCACTGATACTGAACTACAGTGGAACATTGGTTTGTGAGTAACGCGGTTAACGAGCAATTCGCAAAACGAGCACTGTATTTCTAAAAATCCTAACTCGGTTTGCGTGTTGTCTTTTGGCCTGAGATGGGGGGCGCCGGAGCCGAAACAACGCCGATCGTCGGCATTCGGAAAAGCACGGAAAGCCCGAGGACAGTTCGGCTGACCTCGGTAAACATTGGAAAGGCTAGTGAACGGAGTCTTTCCGAGGTTTGCCGAGGTCAGCCGAACTGTCCTCGTGCCTTTTCGTCCATTTCCGAGGCTCTCCGGCGCCCCCCCCGCCTCTGGCCGCATGCGGTATTGCATACAATTGTAGTCAATGTGGAGTTCATGGAGGATACTACAAGGTGGCAAAAAAATACAGTAAGGTGCAATTTCATAAACAATTTAGCACAGGGCTATTAAATAGTGTATGAATTATTTTTGGAGAATAAGGACATCATTTAGTGTCACTTGAAGCATTTTTTCCTAACACTTTTCTAATTTCCCTTGCAAATAGCTGGGCATTTAAAGTGAAAATGACTTCACTACTAAGCTAGGTGAACAGTAGTAACTCAACTCATCTGGGAGAGGTTTGCATATTTACATAGTTAGTCTGTTTGAAAAAAAAGACACAAGTCCATCTAGTTCAACAATAAAAGGGAAAGAAAATTAAATATCATACAATACAATTATACACGTGTAGCGCCGGGCTCCTGACGAGCACGCGCTATGTGTTTTGAAAAATGTAATGTTCCTGGAACCACAGTTGGGTTTCAGGGTTAATTGTACGAAATTATGGTTTCAGTGCCAGTCTGGCTGGATTGCACTGGGTTCTGCTTGGCCATAGGTGTCGCTGTCACTTCTGGCAAGCATGAGAACGCAATTTGGCTGGGCGCATTGAGTGCCAATTTTTCTTGGAACCAACCAGTGAGAGTGTCGTCTTGCTGTGCATTCTAGGAGAGTGTATTTAAGGTACTGAGATCACGTGCTTCTGGGTTCAGGTCCAGAAGATCTTTCTGTCTGTTTGGTCCTGGTCCTCCTGACCAGCCCTCAGGGCCCTCATGGCCTGGGGTGCAGATCCATCCAATTCCGAGTCTCGGGGCTGGCTAGCACGAGGCAAAGTAACTGGAAGGAGGATTCCAAGGTGGTCCGGTGCCTTCTCATCTGTGGAGAGGCCCAGCAACTGAGAAAGCAACCAGGGGAGGACTCTTCGGAAGAGGGCCACGCACAAGGCTGGTTCCTCAGTAAGAGCCTGGAAGCTAAGTTGAAAGACACCAAGTGAATCTACACTTGTACGGTATCGCCGGGCCGGCTGCAAGATACTGGTACCGTATGAGGGCTCTCTAAATTTGTCTACATCCTCTGATATCCTTTTTGAGAACGGGTGCCCAAAACTGAACTGCATATTCCAGATGAGGTCCTACTAATGATTTGAACAGGGACAAAATGATGTCTCTCTCTCTCTGGAGTCCATACCTCTCTTATTACAAGAAAGGACTTTGCTCGATTTGGAAACTGCAGCTTGGCATTGCATGCCATTATTGAGCTTATTATCTACCAAAACCCTTAGATCCTTCTCCACTATGGATCCTCCCAGTTGTACTCCCCCTAGTATGTATGATGCGTGCATATTCTTAGCCCCCAAGTGCATAACTTTACATGTATCAACATTAAACCTCATTTGCCACTTAGTTGCCCAATTAGATAGAGCATTGAGGTTGGCTTGTAAATTGGAGACACCCTTTAACCACTTGCCGACCGGCGCACGACGATATACGTCGACAGAATGGCACGTACAGGCAGGAGGGCGTATATATACGTCCCTCATTTAGCCTGTCCGTGCCATCGGGAGCGCGCCGGGAGCGCGCCGGGAGCGGCGCCCTCCCGCGCCGGTCGGGACCCCCGTGAGTCCGGCCGCGGTCCCCGCGGACTCGATCGCCGCGGGGACTCCCGCGATCGTCTCACGGAGCGGCTGAACGGGGAGATGCCGAGATAAACAGCATCTCCCCGTTCTGCCTAGCAACTAGTGACGCCGATCTCTGCTCCCTGTGATTGGAGCAGAGATCAGCATTCACTAGCTGACAGCCACGCCCCCCCACAGTAAAAAACACACCCTAGGCATACTTAACTCTTTCACTGCCCCCTTGTGGTTAACCCCTAAACTGCCAGTGTCATTTATACAGAAATCAATGCATTTAAATGCATTAATTGCTGTATAAATGACAATGGTCCCAAAAATGTGTCAAAAATGTCCGATGTGTCCGCCATAATGTCGCAGTCACAAAAAAAATCGCAGATCTCCGCCATTAATAATAAAAAAAAATTATTAATAAAAATGCTATAAAACTATCCCCTATCTTGTAAACGCTATAACTTCTGCGCAAACCGATCAATAATCGCTTATTGCGATTTTTTTTACCAAAAATATGTAGAAGAATACGTATCGGCCTAAACTGAGGAAAAAAAAATGTTTTTTTATATATTTTTTGGGGATATTTATTATAGCAAAAAATAAAAAATAATGCATTTTTTTCAAAATTGTCGCTCTATTTTTGTTTATAGCGCAAAAAATAAAAACCGCAGGGGCGATCAAATACCACCAAAAGAAAGCTCTATTTGTGGGAAAAAAAGGACGTCAATTTTGTTTGGGAGCCACGTCGCACGACCGCGCAATTGTCAGTTAAAGCGACGCAGTGCCGAATCGCAAAAAGGGGCCTGGTCCTTTGGCTGCAAATTGGTCCGGTCTGAAAGTGGTTAAGGATGTTATTCCACTGCATAGCTTGGTGTCATCTGCAAAGAAAGAAATGGTACTTTTAATCCCAGACCCAATATCATTTATAAAGCTATTAAAAAGTAAGGGTCCCAGCACTGAACCTTGGTGTACACCACAGATAACCTTAGACCGTTCAGAGTAAGAATAGTCTCTTGACACTCCCTCCAGCCCAGTAGCAGGCTTCCATGGAAAAAAATTTTAAATGCACATTTTTTTCTGCAACATATATGTGCATTTTTTTATTAATTTTTTACAGGTGGACCTAGCCTGGAAAGGGAAAATCCACAAATCCACAACAATCCCCTCTGTGTGATCAATACACAATGCAAGGATTTTAACAAACTTTGTTGCAGATTCCTACCTGTTTCTGAATTGCTCTTGGTTCAATTAATGTGCAGAGTGAATCTGAAAAGGAGGGACTTTCTGATTATTAACCAGCTGATACACATTCTAGTTCTAATGAGGAAAGTTGCAGCAGGGTCTGCATCCCTTTAGAAGTAATTATAGTAACCATTTGGGATTATCTTACTAAATATTAAAAAAGTTCTAAAGGCTAAACATTTTTTACCTTAATGCATGCATTAAGGTAAAAAATGGACTTATGGACTTTTTAGGCACTGTAGACGTAAATTTTGTAATATCAAAAATTTATTAGTTCAAGGAGAACAACATGCATAAAATACCACATACATCTAAAAAACACATAGATTTGAATTCACACAAATGAAAAGAAAAGGATATTCATACAATACAAAAATCGCATATGCAGCCTAAAAATAATAAGCCTAGGGGATACCACAGAACAAAAGTCGGTGATGAAGACGGATTTTTGTCCAAAGTTGATGGGGTATCCAGTTGGAGGCAGGGGTGCAGTGCGATAGTGGTAGATATTAACGAAAGCTCTACATGTTTCGCGTTATTTCATTCAACGCTTCATCTGGAGCCTGAGATTGCAGTGACTAACAAACAAATATGGAATTTAAAAGACACAGTAAGTATATGCATATCATCAAAGAATCCTAACTAACATATTCATATTTTATATAGAGGTAAATATTGATCTAAAATAGTTGCTGAATGTGACCATCAGACTCCCGTCATCACTAACAGACAACGTGCAGCAGTGTACAGGCCAATAGTCCAAACTCTCAGTGGGGACGTATAGAATATTATATTAAACTGTCATTAATGTCGAAAAACATTGTACTTACTACAATACTTGGGTGTGTTCAAAAAAGAAGATAAAGAGGTACAGTCCCATTTGTCTCTCCACTAACCAAAAAGGCTGATGAGGGTGGCGTAGTGGGATTGGATAACGTGTAGCCCGGGTGTATTCCTAGATAGTAGCCAAATGTAAAAAGAGGTAATAACTGGGTAATTAGATTAGCCCCCTGTCCGTACATGACAGGGTAAATGTATTGCATAGGGTAGTTAGACCTAGGCAATGGGGAGAAAATGATAATGGCTCACCTGTATGGGGAGGGAGGCAGAGGGTTCCCTAACACTGTGTGGCAAAGGCGACACTGGAGATATTTGTACATATCCTGGATTGGAACGATCAAAGAAGGGCTCAATCCGTATGGTGGTCAGATGATGGAAGCCTTAGGGGTAAGAAAGTAGTGCCAGGATGGACCTAAATAATGGAGCCATCGATGTTAGAGGGAGCTTCCAAGAGGGAAGAAATAATACATAGATGGGGAATAAAGTAGCATTGGCCGAGGGGCATAAATGCAGCTTACCAGAGCGGAACAACGAGCCATCCAACCCACCGTCAACAGGTCTGTTGGTGGGGAGCAGGGGACGCTGACAGGAAGCACATCCTAGTGTGCTTAAGTATACGTCCCATCTGTCGTCAATATCCGGCGTCGCCGGCTTGACGTCATCCAGATCGGCCGCAAGGAGCGTCCTGCGCATGCGCCGGCGCCCCGTCCCACGCATGCGCAGTGAGGCTAGGGCGAACGCAGCGGCGCGCGCAGCGCGCTCAAGCAGAGGGAGTGGCTGGGGCGGAATTTCCCTGTCACTCCTTGCTAATTCGTCACCAAGCTGGCTAAGGTGACGATGTGCGGCCGCACTGAGTGCCGGACAGGCCAAAAGTACAGCGACACAATATCTGCCAGTGTGAATGTCTGGGGTCCGGGGGTCACAGGCGGCAACAATAGTAAAACTCCATAAAGCAATAGTAATAATAATAACATATGTAACCATCAGACGAAAAAAGGTATCCAGCTCAAATGATAATTCTACAACTTGATAGAATTGGGTATTTAGTAAATAAAAAATAATAGATAGTCAAAAGACAATATAACTGCCTAAGGACATTTATAGGGAAAGAAAAAATGGAATATAGAAAACCAGATATTGGGAAGGTGCCTGGAGTGTGGGGAATATTGAACTAGATAGGTGTAGGCTGGATCAAGGGTGAATTTTTAATCCAGTCAATGAGGGAAAAACTTAAGGATATTTTTGGGGGGGATGGGGGGTCAGAGCTTAGAAGCGTTTTTAGAGGAAAGGTTTGTATGATTGTGCCTCATTTATGCCCGGGGAACGGGTCGCATCAAGACGTTCTATCCAGAGGGTCTCTTTTTTCAGGATTTCCTTATCCCAGTTACCCCCTCGTGGGTCCCTCGGGACAACTGCCAGAGCTATAAAAGAGACAGCTGTAGTATCAAATTTATGATAGAGATCTAAGTGTCTACTCACGGAAGTTATCATTTTGCCCCCAGATGAATAATAGATGTGGTCTTTTATTCGGGCACGGAACTGGCGGATAGTTTTTCCGACATAAAATGCCTTACATATACAGGTCATTAAGTATATTACGCCTTGGGTATCACAGTCCACGTGAAATCGTGGGGTAAAAATTTCCCCGTTGGGAAGTACAAAACTAGTCCCAGGTCGTATCCATGGGCAGTAAGTGCATTGTCCGCACCTAAAAATGCCCATGTTGTCTGAATTATAATGTCTTGCGGTACTGTAGTGACTCGATGTCAATTTGTCGCGCAGTGAGCGTGATTTTCTGAATGTGATGGTTGGACTAGGGCTGATGTATTTTCTCAAAATGGGATCTTCAAGAAGTAGAGGCCAGTGTTTGGCCAAGATTTCTCGGAGTTCACCATGCTGTTTAGAGTACCTTGTGATGTAGCGTACAGTATCGGAAGGTTTTATGGTTTTAATTTTGTAAAGAAGTGAGTTTCTGGATTGTCTTAGGGCTTTGTTGAAAGATTTTCTGAGGATAGATTTGCTATATCCTCTGTTTTTTAGGCGATCTCGGAGAAGGTTGGCCTGTATTTTGAACTCGTAAGTATGTGTACAATTTCGTCTCAGTCTGAGATATTGAGCGTAGGGAATACTACGAATTAATGTTTTCGGGTGGGCACTTTCTGCGTGGAGCAGTGTGTTACCAGCCGTTTCTTTTCTATACAATGTTGTTGCCAGACATCCAGTTTGGTCTCTAAATATAGTTAAATCCAGAAAAGTGATTTTTTCAGGATTGGCAGAAAATGTAAATTTTAGGTTGAAAGAATTTTGGTTTATAGTTTCCATAAAGGTTTGTAGGCTATTGAGGGACCCTGCCCAAATGAGAAAAATGTCGTCAATGTAACGCAGCCAGCATAATGCTTGGCTGGTCAACGGCGACAGACTGTCATCAGAAAAGATATTTCGTTCCCACCCCCCCAGGTACAGGTTGGCGTAGGCCGGGGCACAACATGTGCCCATGGCCACGCCCTGCACCTGGAGGAAGTGGGACTCGTTAAAGGTAAAGCAATTTCTGGTGAGGACAAATCTTAGAAGATCTAGTATAAACTCACAAAATTCCCACTGGTGGTGATCCTCTTCATAGAGGAATGTCCTAGCTGTCCTGATGCCCTGCTCGTGAGGGATGCTGGAGTAGAGTGCTTCAACATCTATGGTCACGAGGAGGGCATCAGGAGGCACGACCATCCCCTCAATGTTCTTAAGAAGATCCAGAGTATCCCTTGTATAGGAAGGAAGTGAGAGGACATGAGGCATGAGTACAGCATCAATAAGGCGACTGGCATTTTCCGTGAGGGCTCCAATTCCCGATATGATGGGTCTACCCGGGGGTAAAGTGGGATGTTTGTGTATCTTCGGAAGAGCGTAAAACGTAGCTAGTCTGGGATTGGGGATGTTCAGATATTTATAGGTGTCTGAGTCTATGAGGCCCCTCTGGTGGGCAGAGCCAATGACCAAAAGATATTCTGTCCTATAGCCTTCAATTTGATCAGATTGAATGGGCATGTACCACTCTCTATTTTTTAGAATGCTGTGTGCCATATTCTCATAGAATGTTTTTGTCATGAGGACAATATTTCCTCCTTTGTCTGCTGATTTAATTTCTATGTCGGTATAAGATTGGAGACGTTGGATGGCTAACAGCTGAGAGGGTGTTAGATTATCATCAGTAGTTTTAATAGTAAGCGATTTTAGGTCATTGACTGTGCCCGCCAGAAAGGCCCAGATAGAGGCATTGGTCATGAGGTCTGGAAAGCGTTGAGATTTTATTTTAAATTTTTGACATATTGGCGTTGTATGGCCAGTTGACGATATGGCGATATCAGGTGTGTCAGAAACTGGCACATCGGACTCGCTTTCGTCCAATAGTAAAATAAGATTGCGAAGAGCTCTGAACTCCGCCATGGTGAAGTTTTTTACTTTTTCGGAGATATTTCTGTCCTGAAGGGATCTGGCCCTATCTTTATCAAACATATATTTATATGTAAGATTCCGGGAAAAGAGGTATAGATCTTTAATGGCTTCGTATTTATCTATGTTCATAGAGGGGCAAAAACTCAAGCCTAAACTTAGGACTTCTAGTTCGATGTCTGAGAGCACGTAAGGGGTAAGGTTGATGATGGTGCGATTGTTTTCTAGGTTATTGGCGGTGTATTCAGGGGCAATTGAAAATTTACCGCTGGGTTGGACTGTGAGATATGTGCGTCAAGGGTGCTTTGGCGTGTAAACATAGAGAGTTGGGATGGAGTGGAAAGAGAGTTGGTGATAGCAGTGGTGGTAGTGGACAAGTTTTCGATGGAACTTGTTCTTGAAAGGGAAACATGGGGACGATGTAGAGTCTCCATAGTGGAGGTGGCTGGTAGTACAGTTTGGGGTGTAGATTGATTTTGGGTGCTCAAAAGTTGGATGGCGTGGAGCGCCGTGGCTCCTAGGTATTTACCTTGGACTTGGCCACCACCACTATGTGACTGAACATTCGCGTGTATGGGTTTGTGTAGGGTGAGGGTGGTATCCACTATTGGCGGACGCTTTTTAAACGGTGTACGTGACCCACCACCAAGATCCCGCTTACGTGCACCCGTCGAGCCGTATTGAGTGTTGTAGTTGCCTCTCCTCTGGTTGGACTCTGGAAAAGAAGAAAGTGTGGAGTCAGATTCAGTTTCATCATCGGTGGTTGAATGTACATTAGTGTTGTTTCTAGGCATGCGGTAGCTATGGCGTGGGTTTCTAGTCTGTGATTGGATTTGCCAGCGATAAGCATATCCTTCTATGAAAGCCAGTCTGTCTTTAGCTAGTTTATTTTGTTTTTTGTAGATTATATCTTTTGTTATTTTGGTAACGAAGTCTTTGACTTCCTGCCAGCGTTTGGTAAATTGAGAATGGGTTTGTAAGCTTTCATTGCCAGATTGTAGCAAGAGAATATCCTGATCTAGTGCAATTAGTTCAGACTGGTATTGAGTGATTAGCAACTTCATCAGACTAGTGCTACAAGAGGTTAAGTTAGCTTCCCATGCGGTTTTGAACTCTGCAGAAGCGTTCTGGAATGACGGATAAATTTGTATCCGCAATCCCAGAGGGCTAATGTTTTCCCTTACGTACTTATTCAAAAACTCAATGTGCCAGTATAAATTAGATTTCTTTTTTAAAAGTCTTTTCATTTTAGCCATATATTGATTGATACCAATTTCCTGTTCGGTGTCAACATTGCAGTTGGTTTGAATATCGGACATATAGCCCGTCCAGGCAGTGCCTATAAAGTCCATGGTTTTAAGACAAATGTCTAATATATTCCGAAAAAATGAATACATGAGCTGGATAATTAATTATACCTAGTGTTAATTTAAATGGGTATAATACATAACAGCCACTCTAGGGTCCAAATGGAGACAAACAGTGGACCATAGAATTATTTTTGCCCGGGTGCTACCACCCAATAATTTTGAAAAAGAGAGGGAAAAGTATCAATGCAGTGTGGTGCTGCTGATACTGAAAAAGGTAATCATGTGCCACGTCCTTGGTATATAGTGGAAATTGGAAGATGGGGGACTTATGGACTTTTTAGGCACTGTAGACGTAAATTTTGTAATATCAAAAATTTATTAGTTCAAGGAGAACAACATGCATAAAATACCACATACATCTAAAAAACACATAGATTTGAATTCACACAAATGAAAAGAAAAGGATATTCATACAATACAAAAATCGCATATGCAGCCTAAAAATAATAAGCCTAGGGGATACCACAGAACAAAAGTCGGTGATGAAGACGGATTTTTGTCCAAAGTTGATGGGGTATCCAGTTGGAGGCAGGGGTGCAGTGCGATAGTGGTAGATATTAACGAAAGCTCTACATGTTTCGCGTTATTTCATTCAACGCTTCATCTGGAGCCTGAGATTGCAGTGACTAACAAACAAATATGGAATTTAAAAGACACAGTAAGTATATGCATATCATCAAAGAATCCTAACTAACATATTCATATTTTATATAGAGGTAAATATTGATCTAAAATAGTTGCTGAATGTGACCATCAGACTCCCGTCATCACTAACAGACAACGTGCAGCAGTGTACAGGCCAATAGTCCAAACTCTCAGTGGGGACGTATAGAATATTATATTAAACTGTCATTAATGTCGAAAAACATTGTACTTACTACAATACTTGGGTGTGTTCAAAAAAGAAGATAAAGAGGTACAGTCCCATTTGTCTCTCCACTAACCAAAAAGGCTGATGAGGGTGGCGTAGTGGGATTGGATAACGTGTAGCCCGGGTGTATTCCTAGATAGTAGCCAAATGTAAAAAGAGGTAATAACTGGGTAATTAGATTAGCCCCCTGTCCGTACATGACAGGGTAAATGTATTGCATAGGGTAGTTAGACCTAGGCAATGGGGAGAAAATGATAATGGCTCACCTGTATGGGGAGGGAGGCAGAGGGTTCCCTAACACTGTGTGGCAAAGGCGACACTGGAGATATTTGTACATATCCTGGATTGGAACGATCAAAGAAGGGCTCAATCCGTATGGTGGTCAGATGATGGAAGCCTTAGGGGTAAGAAAGTAGTGCCAGGATGGACCTAAATAATGGAGCCATCGATGTTAGAGGGAGCTTCCAAGAGGGAAGAAATAATACATAGATGGGGAATAAAGTAGCATTGGCCGAGGGGCATAAATGCAGCTTACCAGAGCGGAACAACGAGCCATCCAACCCACCGTCAACAGGTCTGTTGGTGGGGAGCAGGGGACGCTGACAGGAAGCACATCCTAGTGTGCTTAAGTATACGTCCCATCTGTCGTCAATATCCGGCGTCGCCGGCTTGACGTCATCCAGATCGGCCGCAAGGAGCGTCCTGCGCATGCGCCGGCGCCCCGTCCCACGCATGCGCAGTGAGGCTAGGGCGAACGCAGCGGCGCGCGCAGCGCGCTCAAGCAGAGGGAGTGGCTGGGGCGGAATTTCCCTGTCACTCCTTGCTAATTCGTCACCAAGCTGGCTAAGGTGACGATGTGCGGCCGCACTGAGTGCCGGACAGGCCAAAAGTACAGCGACACAATATCTGCCAGTGTGAATGTCTGGGGTCCGGGGGTCACAGGCGGCAACAATAGTAAAACTCCATAAAGCAATAGTAATAATAATAACATATGTAACCATCAGACGAAAAAAGGTATCCAGCTCAAATGATAATTCTACAACTTGATAGAATTGGGTATTTAGTAAATAAAAAATAATAGATAGTCAAAAGACAATATAACTGCCTAAGGACATTTATAGGGAAAGAAAAAATGGAATATAGAAAACCAGATATTGGGAAGGTGCCTGGAGTGTGGGGAATATTGAACTAGATAGGTGTAGGCTGGATCAAGGGTGAATTTTTAATCCAGTCAATGAGGGAAAAACTTAAGGATATTTTTGGGGGGGATGGGGGGTCAGAGCTTAGAAGCGTTTTTAGAGGAAAGGTTTGTATGATTGTGCCTCATTTATGCCCGGGGAACGGGTCGCATCAAGACGTTCTATCCAGAGGGTCTCTTTTTTCAGGATTTCCTTATCCCAGTTACCCCCTCGTGGGTCCCTCGGGACAACTGCCAGAGCTATAAAAGAGACAGCTGTAGTATCAAATTTATGATAGAGATCTAAGTGTCTACTCACGGAAGTTATCATTTTGCCCCCAGATGAATAATAGATGTGGTCTTTTATTCGGGCACGGAACTGGCGGATAGTTTTTCCGACATAAAATGCCTTACATATACAGGTCATTAAGTATATTACGCCTTGGGTATCACAGTCCACGTGAAATCGTGGGGTAAAAATTTCCCCGTTGGGAAGTACAAAACTAGTCCCAGGTCGTATCCATGGGCAGTAAGTGCATTGTCCGCACCTAAAAATGCCCATGTTGTCTGAATTATAATGTCTTGCGGTACTGTAGTGACTCGATGTCAATTTGTCGCGCAGTGAGCGTGATTTTCTGAATGTGATGGTTGGACTAGGGCTGATGTATTTTCTCAAAATGGGATCTTCAAGAAGTAGAGGCCAGTGTTTGGCCAAGATTTCTCGGAGTTCGCCATGCTGTTTAGAGTACCTTGTGATGTAGCGTACAGTATCGGAAGGTTTTATGGTTTTAATTTTGTAAAGAAGTGAGTTTCTGGATTGTCTTAGGGCTTTGTTGAAAGATTTTCTGAGGATAGATTTGCTATATCCTCTGTTTTTTAGGCGATCTCGGAGAAGGTTGGCCTGTATTTTGAACTCGTAAGTATGTGTACAATTTCGTCTCAGTCTGAGATATTGAGCGTAGGGAATACTACGAATTAATGTTTTCGGGTGGGCACTTTCTGCGTGGAGCAGTGTGTTACCAGCCGTTTCTTTTCTATACAATGTTGTTGCCAGACATCCAGTTTGGTCTCTAAATATAGTTAAATCCAGAAAAGTGATTTTTTCAGGATTGGCAGAAAATGTAAATTTTAGGTTGAAGGAATTTTGGTTTATAGTTTCCATAAAGGTTTGTAGGCTATTGAGGGACCCTGCCCAAATGAGAAAAATGTCGTCAATGTAACGCAGCCAGCATAATGCTTGGCTGGTCAACGGCGACAGACTGTCATCAGAAAAGATATTTCGTTCCCACCCCCCCAGGTACAGGTTGGCGTAGGCCGGGGCACAACATGCCACGCCCTGCACCTGGAGGAAGTGGGACTCGTTAAAGGTAAAGCAATTTCTGGTGAGGACAAATCTTAGAAGATCTAGTATAAACTCACAAAATTCCCACTGGTGGTGATCCTCTTCATAGAGGAATGTCCTAGCTGTCCTGATGCCCTGCTCGTGAGGGATGCTGGAGTAGAGTGCTTCAACATCTATGGTCACGAGGAGGGCATCAGGAGGCACGACCATCCCCTCAATGTTCTTAAGAAGATCCAGAGTATCCCTTGTATAGGAAGGAAGTGAGAGGACATGAGGCATGAGTACAGCATCAATAAGGCGACTGGCATTTTCCGTGAGGGCTCCAATTCCCGATATGATGGGTCTACCCGGGGGTAAAGTGGGATGTTTGTGTATCTTCGGAAGAGCGTAAAACGTAGCTAGTCTGGGATTGGGGATGTTCAGATATTTATAGGTGTCCGAGTCTATGAGGCCCCTCTGGTGGGCAGAGCCAATGACCAAAAGATATTCTGTCCTATAGCCTTCAATTTGATCAGATTGAATGGGCATGTACCACTCTCTATTTTTTAGAATGCTGTGTGCCATATTCTCATAGAATGTTTTTGTCATGAGGACAATATTTCCTCCTTTGTCTGCTGATTTAATTTCTATGTCGGTATAAGATTGGAGACGTTGGATGGCTAACAGCTGAGAGGGTGTTAGATTATCATCAGTAGTTTTAATAGTAAGCGATTTTAGGTCATTGACTGTGCCCGCCAGAAAGGCCCAGATAGAGGCATTGGTCATGAGGTCTGGAAAGCGTTGAGATTTTATTTTAAATTTTTGACATATTGGCGTTGTATGGCCAGTTGACGATATGGCGATATCAGGTGTGTCAGAAACTGGCACATCGGACTCGCTTTCGTCCAATAGTAAAATAAGATTGCGAAGAGCTCTGAACTCCGCCATGGTGAAGTTTTTTACTTTTTCGGAGATATTTCTGTCCTGAAGGGATCTGGCCCTATCTTTATCAAACATATATTTATATGTAAGATTCCGGGAAAAGAGGTATAGATCTTTAATGGCTTCGTATTTATCTATGTTCATAGAGGGGCAAAAACTCAAGCCTAAACTTAGGACTTCTAGTTCGATGTCTGAGAGCACGTAAGGGGTAAGGTTGATGATGGTGCGATTGTTTTCTAGGTTATTGGCGGTGTATTCAGGGGCAATTGAAAATTTACCGCTGGGTTGGACTGTGAGATATGTGCGTCAAGGGTGCTTTGGCGTGTAAACATAGAGAGTTGGGATGGAGTGGAAAGAGAGTTGGTGATAGCAGTGGTGGTAGTGGACAAGTTTTCGATGGAACTTGTTCTTGAAAGGGAAACATGGGGACGATGTAGAGTCTCCATAGTGGAGGTGGCTGGTAGTACAGTTTGGGGTGTAGATTGATTTTGGGTGCTCAAAAGTTGGATGGCGTGGAGCGCCGTGGCTCCTAGGTATTTACCTTGGACTTGGCCACCACCACTATGTGACTGAACATTCGCGTGTATGGGTTTGTGTAGGGTGAGGGTGGTATCCACTATTGGCGGACGCTTTTTAAACGGTGTACGTGACCCACCACCAAGATCCCGCTTACGTGCACCCGTCGAGCCGTATTGAGTGTTGTAGTTGCCTCTCCTCTGGTTGGACTCTGGAAAAGAAGAAAGTGTGGAGTCAGATTCAGTTTCATCATCGGTGGTTGAATGTACATTAGTGTTGTTTCTAGGCATGCGGTAGCTATGGCGTGGGTTTCTAGTCTGTGATTGGATTTGCCAGCGATAAGCATATCCTTCTATGAAAGCCAGTCTGTCTTTAGCTAGTTTATTTTGTTTTTTGTAGATTATATCTTTTGTTATTTTGGTAACGAAGTCTTTGACTTCCTGCCAGCGTTTGGTAAATTGAGAATGGGTTTGTAAGCTTTCATTGCCAGATTGTAGCAAGAGAATATCCTGATCTAGTGCAATTAGTTCAGACTGGTATTGAGTGATTAGCAACTTCATCAGACTAGTGCTACAAGAGGTTAAGTTAGCTTCCCATGCGGTTTTGAACTCTGCAGAAGCGTTCTGGAATGACGGATAAATTTGTATCCGCAATCCCAGAGGGCTAATGTTTTCCCTTACGTACTTATTCAAAAACTCAATGTGCCAGTATAAATTAGATTTCTTTTTTAAAAGTCTTTTCATTTTAGCCATATATTGATTGATACCAATTTCCTGTTCGGTGTCAACATTGCAGTTGGTTTGAATATCGGACATATAGCCCGTCCAGGCAGTGCCTATAAAGTCCATGGTTTTAAGACAAATGTCTAATATATTCCGAAAAAATGAATACATGAGCTGGATAATTAATTATACCTAGTGTTAATTTAAATGGGTATAATACATAACAGCCACTCTAGGGTCCAAATGGAGACAAACAGTGGACCATAGAATTATTTTTGCCCGGGTGCTACCACCCAATAATTTTGAAAAAGAGAGGGAAAAGTATCAATGCAGTGTGGTGCTGCTGATACTGAAAAAGGTAATCATGTGCCACGTCCTTGGTATATAGTGGAAATTGGAAGATGGGGGACTTATGGACTTTTTAGGCACTGTAGACGTAAATTTTGTAATATCAAAAATTTATTAGTTCAAGGAGAACAACATGCATAAAATACCACATACATCTAAAAAACACATAGATTTGAATTCACACAAATGAAAAGAAAAGGATATTCATACAATACAAAAATCGCATATGCAGCCTAAAAATAATAAGCCTAGGGGATACCACAGAACAAAAGTCGGTGATGAAGACGGATTTTTGTCCAAAGTTGATGGGGTATCCAGTTGGAGGCAGGGGTGCAGTGCGATAGTGGTAGATATTAACGAAAGCTCTACATGTTTCGCGTTATTTCATTCAACGCTTCATCTGGAGCCTGAGATTGCAGTGACTAACAAACAAATATGGAATTTAAAAGACACAGTAAGTATATGCATATCATCAAAGAATCCTAACTAACATATTCATATTTTATATAGAGGTAAATATTGATCTAAAATAGTTGCTGAATGTGACCATCAGACTCCCGTCATCACTAACAGACAACGTGCAGCAGTGTACAGGCCAATAGTCCAAACTCTCAGTGGGGACGTATAGAATATTATATTAAACTGTCATTAATGTCGAAAAACATTGTACTTACTACAATACTTGGGTGTGTTCAAAAAAGAAGATAAAGAGGTACAGTCCCATTTGTCTCTCCACTAACCAAAAAGGCTGATGAGGGTGGCGTAGTGGGATTGGATAACGTGTAGCCCGGGTGTATTCCTAGATAGTAGCCAAATGTAAAAAGAGGTAATAACTGGGTAATTAGATTAGCCCCCTGTCCGTACATGACAGGGTAAATGTATTGCATAGGGTAGTTAGACCTAGGCAATGGGGAGAAAATGATAATGGCTCACCTGTATGGGGAGGGAGGCAGAGGGTTCCCTAACACTGTGTGGCAAAGGCGACACTGGAGATATTTGTACATATCCTGGATTGGAACGATCAAAGAAGGGCTCAATCCGTATGGTGGTCAGATGATGGAAGCCTTAGGGGTAAGAAAGTAGTGCCAGGATGGACCTAAATAATGGAGCCATCGATGTTAGAGGGAGCTTCCAAGAGGGAAGAAATAATACATAGATGGGGAATAAAGTAGCATTGGCCGAGGGGCATAAATGCAGCTTACCAGAGCGGAACAACGAGCCATCCAACCCACCGTCAACAGGTCTGTTGGTGGGGAGCAGGGGACGCTGACAGGAAGCACATCCTAGTGTGCTTAAGTATACGTCCCATCTGTCGTCAATATCCGGCGTCGCCGGCTTGACGTCATCCAGATCGGCCGCAAGGAGCGTCCTGCGCATGCGCCGGCGCCCCGTCCCACGCATGCGCAGTGAGGCTAGGGCGAACGCAGCGGCGCGCGCAGCGCGCTCAAGCAGAGGGAGTGGCTGGGGCGGAATTTCCCTGTCACTCCTTGCTAATTCGTCACCAAGCTGGCTAAGGTGACGATGTGCGGCCGCACTGAGTGCCGGACAGGCCAAAAGTACAGCGACACAATATCTGCCAGTGTGAATGTCTGGGGTCCGGGGGTCACAGGCGGCAACAATAGTAAAACTCCATAAAGCAATAGTAATAATAATAACATATGTAACCATCAGACGAAAAAAGGTATCCAGCTCAAATGATAATTCTACAACTTGATAGAATTGGGTATTTAGTAAATAAAAAAAATAATAGATAGTCAAAAGACAATATAACTGCCTAAGGACATTTATAGGGAAAGAAAAAATGGAATATAGAAAACCAGATATTGGGAAGGTGCCTGGAGTGTGGGGAATATTGAACTAGATAGGTGTAGGCTGGATCAAGGGTGAATTTTTAATCCAGTCAATGAGGGAAAAACTTAAGGATATTTTTGGGGGGGATGGGGGGTCAGAGCTTAGAAGCGTTTTTAGAGGAAAGGTTTGTATGATTGTGCCTCATTTATGCCCGGGGAACGGGTCGCATCAAGACGTTCTATCCAGAGGGTCTCTTTTTTCAGGATTTCCTTATCCCAGTTACCCCCTCGTGGGTCCCTCGGGACAACTGCCAGAGCTATAAAAGAGACAGCTGTAGTATCAAATTTATGATAGAGATCTAAGTGTCTACTCACGGAAGTTATCATTTTGCCCCCAGATGAATAATAGATGTGGTCTTTTATTCGGGCACGGAACTGGCGGATAGTTTTTCCGACATAAAATGCCTTACATATACAGGTCATTAAGTATATTACGCCTTGGGTATCACAGTCCACGTGAAATCGTGGGGTAAAAATTTCCCCGTTGGGAAGTACAAAACTAGTCCCAGGTCGTATCCATGGGCAGTAAGTGCATTGTCCGCACCTAAAAATGCCCATGTTGTCTGAATTATAATGTCTTGCGGTACTGTAGTGACTCGATGTCAATTTGTCGCGCAGTGAGCGTGATTTTCTGAATGTGATGGTTGGACTAGGGCTGATGTATTTTCTCAAAATGGGATCTTCAAGAAGTAGAGGCCAGTGTTTGGCCAAGATTTCTCGGAGTTCGCCATGCTGTTTAGAGTACCTTGTGATGTAGCGTACAGTATCGGAAGGTTTTATGGTTTTAATTTTGTAAAGAAGTGAGTTTCTGGATTGTCTTAGGGCTTTGTTGAAAGATTTTCTGAGGATAGATTTGCTATATCCTCTGTTTTTTAGGCGATCTCGGAGAAGGTTGGCCTGTATTTTGAACTCGTAAGTATGTGTACAATTTCGTCTCAGTCTGAGATATTGAGCGTAGGGAATACTACGAATTAATGTTTTCGGGTGGGCACTTTCTGCGTGGAGCAGTGTGTTACCAGCCGTTTCTTTTCTATACAATGTTGTTGCCAGACATCCAGTTTGGTCTCTAAATATAGTTAAATCCAGAAAAGTGATTTTTTCAGGATTGGCAGAAAATGTAAATTTTAGGTTGAAGGAATTTTGGTTTATAGTTTCCATAAAGGTTTGTAGGCTATTGAGGGACCCTGCCCAAATGAGAAAAATGTCGTCAATGTAACGCAGCCAGCATAATGCTTGGCTGGTCAACGGCGACAGACTGTCATCAGAAAAGATATTTCGTTCCCACCCCCCCAGGTACAGGTTGGCGTAGGCCGGGGCACAACATGTGCCCATGGCCACGCCCTGCACCTGGAGGAAGTGGGACTCGTTAAAGGTAAAGCAATTTCTGGTGAGGACAAATCTTAGAAGATCTAGTATAAACTCACAAAATTCCCACTGGTGGTGATCCTCTTCATAGAGGAATGTCCTAGCTGTCCTGATGCCCTGCTCGTGAGGGATGCTGGAGTAGAGTGCTTCAACATCTATGGTCACGAGGAGGGCATCAGGAGGCACGACCATCCCCTCAATGTTCTTAAGAAGATCCAGAGTATCCCTTGTATAGGAAGGAAGTGAGAGGACATGAGGCATGAGTACAGCATCAATAAGGCGACTGGCATTTTCCGTGAGGGCTCCAATTCCCGATATGATGGGTCTACCCGGGGGTAAAGTGGGATGTTTGTGTATCTTCGGAAGAGCGTAAAACGTAGCTAGTCTGGGATTGGGGATGTTCAGATATTTATAGGTGTCCGAGTCTATGAGGCCCCTCTGGTGGGCAGAGCCAATGACCAAAAGATATTCTGTCCTATAGCCTTCAATTTGATCAGATTGAATGGGCATGTACCACTCTCTATTTTTTAGAATGCTGTGTGCCATATTCTCATAGAATGTTTTTGTCATGAGGACAATATTTCCTCCTTTGTCTGCTGATTTAATTTCTATGTCGGTATAAGATTGGAGACGTTGGATGGCTAACAGCTGAGAGGGTGTTAGATTATCATCAGTAGTTTTAATAGTAAGCGATTTTAGGTCATTGACTGTGCCCGCCAGAAAGGCCCAGATAGAGGCATTGGTCATGAGGTCTGGAAAGCGTTGAGATTTTATTTTAAATTTTTGACATATTGGCGTTGTATGGCCAGTTGACGATCGCTTTCGTCCAATAGTAAAATAAGATTGCGAAGAGCTCTGAACTCCGCCATGGTGTGTCAGAAACTGGCACATCGGACATCAATGCACTTACTGCCCATAGAAAGTTGGGATGGAGTGGAAAGAGAGTTGGATACGACCTGGGACTAGTTTTGTACTTCCCAACGGGGAAATTTTTACCCCACGATTTCACGTGGACTGTGATACCCAAGGCGTAATATACTTAATGACCTGTATATGTAAGGCATTTTATGTCGGAAAAACTATCCGCCAGTTCCGTGCCCGAATAAAAGACCACATCTATTATTCATCTGGGGGCAAAATGATAACTTCCGTGAGTAGACACTTAGATCTCTATCATAAATTTGATACTACAGCTGTCTCTTTTATAGCTCTGGCAGTTGTCCCGAGGGACCCACGAGGGGGTAACTGGGATAAGGAAATCCTGAAAAAAGAGACCCTCTGGATAGAACGTCTTGATGCGACCCGTTCCCCGGGCATAAATGAGGCACAATCATACAAACCTTTCCTCTAAAAACGCTTCTAAGCTCTGACCCCCCATCCCCCCCAAAAATATCCTTAAGTTTTTCCCTCATTGACTGGATTAAAAATTCACCCTTGATCCAGCCTACACCTATCTAGTTCAATATTCCCCACACTCCAGGCACCTTCCCAATATCTGGTTTTCTATATTCCATTTTTTCTTTCCCTATAAATGTCCTTAGGCAGTTATATTGTCTTTTGACTATCTATTATTTTTTATTTACTAAATACCCAATTCTATCAAGTTGTAGAATTATCATTTGAGCTGGATACCTTTTTTCGTCTGATGGTTACATATGTTATTATTATTACTATTGCTTTATGGAGTTTTACTATTGTTGCCGCCTGTGACCCCCGGACCCCAGACATTCACACTGGCAGATATTGTGTCGCTGTACTTTTGGCCTGTCCGGCACTCAGTGCGGCCGCACATCGTCACCTTAGCCAGCTTGGTGACGAATTAGCAAGGAGTGACAGGGAAATTCCGCCCCAGCCACTCCCTCTGCTTGAGCGCGCTGCGCGCGCCGCTGCGTTCGCCCTAGCCTCACTGCGCATGCGTGGGACGGGGCGCCGGCGCATGCGCAGGACGCTCCTTGCGGCCGATCTGGATGACGTCAAGCCGGCGACGCCGGATATTAACGACAGATGGGACGTATACTTAAGCACACTAGGATGTGCTTCCTGTCAGCGTCCCCTGCTCCCCACCAACAGACCTGTTGACGGTGGGTTGGATGGCTCGTTGTTCCGCTCTGGTAAGCTGCATTTATGCCCCTCGGCCAATGCTACTTTATTCCCCATCTATGTATTATTTCTTCCCTCTTGGAAGCTCCCTCTAACATCGATGGCTCCATTATTTAGGTCCATCCTGGCACTACTTTCTTACCCCTAAGGCTTCCATCATCTGACCACCATACGGATTGAGCCCTTCTTTGATCGTTCCAATCCAGGATATGTACAAATATCTCCAGTGTCGCCTTTGCCACACAGTGTTAGGGAACCCTCTGCCTCCCTCCCCATACAGGTGAGCCATTATCATTTTCTCCCCATTGCCTAGGTCTAACTACCCTATGCAATACATTTACCCTGTCATGTACGGACAGGGGGCTAATCTAATTACCCAGTTATTACCTCTTTTTACATTTGGCTACTATCTAGGAATACACCCGGGCTACACGTTATCCAATCCCACTACGCCACCCTCATCAGCCTTTTTGGTTAGTGGAGAGACAAATGGGACTGTACCTCTTTATCTTCTTTTTTGAACACACCCAAGTATTGTAGTAAGTACAATGTTTTTCGACATTAATGACAGTTTAATATAATATTCTATACGTCCCCACTGAGAGTTTGGACTATTGGCCTGTACACTGCTGCACGTTGTCTGTTAGTGATGACGGGAGTCTGATGGTCACATTCAGCAACTATTTTAGATCAATATTTACCTCTATATAAAATATGAATATGTTAGTTAGGATTCTTTGATGATATGCATATACTTACTGTGTCTTTTAAATTCCATATTTGTTTGTTAGTCACTGCAATCTCAGGCTCCATATGAAGCGTTGAATGAAATAACGCGAAACATGTAGAGCTTTCGTTAATATCTACCACTATCGCACTGCACCCCTGCCTCCAACTGGATACCCCATCAACTTTGGACAAAAATCCGTCTTCATCACCGACTTTTGTTCTGTGGTATCCCCTAGGCTTATTATTTTTAGGCTGCATATGCGATTTTTGTATTGTATGAATATCCTTTTCTTTTCATTTGTGTGAATTCAAATCTATGTGTTTTTTAGATGTATGTGGTATTTTATGCATGTTGTTCTCCTTGAACTAATAAATTTTTGATATTACAAAATTTACGTCTACAGTGCCTAAAAAGTCCATAAGTCCCCCATCTTCCAATTTCCACTATATACCAAGGACGTGGCACATGATTACCTTTTTCAGTATCAGCAGCACCACACTGCATTGATACTTTTCCCTCTCTTTTTCAAAATTATTGGGTGGTAGCACCCGGGCAAAAATAATTCTATGGTCCACTGTTTGTCTCCATTTGGACCCTAGAGTGGCTGTTATGTATTATACCCATTTAAATTAACACTAGGTATAATTAATTATCCAGCTCATGTATTCATTTTTTCGGAATATATTAGACATTTGTCTTAAAACCATGGACTTTATAGGCACTGCCTGGACGGGCTATATGTCCGATATTCAAACCAACTGCAATGTTGACACCGAACAGGAAATTGGTATCAATCAATATATGGCTAAAATGAAAAGACTTTTAAAAAAGAAATCTAATTTATACTGGCACATTGAGTTTTTGAATAAGTACGTAAGGGAAAACATTAGCCCTCTGGGATTGCGGATACAAATTTATCCGTCATTCCAGAACGCTTCTGCAGAGTTCAAAACCGCATGGGAAGCTAACTTAACCTCTTGTAGCACTAGTCTGATGAAGTTGCTAATCACTCAATACCAGTCTGAACTAATTGCACTAGATCAGGATATTCTCTTGCTACAATCTGGCAATGAAAGCTTACAAACCCATTCTCAATTTACCAAACGCTGGCAGGAAGTCAAAGACTTCGTTACCAAAATAACAAAAGATATAATCTACAAAAAACAAAATAAACTAGCTAAAGACAGACTGGCTTTCATAGAAGGATATGCTTATCGCTGGCAAATCCAATCACAGACTAGAAACCCACGCCATAGCTACCGCATGCCTAGAAACAACACTAATGTACATTCAACCACCGATGATGAAACTGAATCTGACTCCACACTTTCTTCTTTTCCAGAGTCCAACCAGAGGAGAGGCAACTACAACACTCAATACGGCTCGACGGGTGCACGTAAGCGGGATCTTGGTGGTGGGTCACGTACACCGTTTAAAAAGCGTCCGCCAATAGTGGATACCACCCTCACCCTACACAAACCCATACACGCGAATGTTCAGTCACATAGTGGTGGTGGCCAAGTCCAAGGTAAATACCTAGGAGCCACGGCGCTCCACGCCATCCAACTTTTGAGCACCCAAAATCAATCTACACCCCAAACTGTACTACCAGCCACCTCCACTATGGAGACTCTACATCGTCCCCATGTTTCCCTTTCAAGAACAAGTTCCATCGAGAACTTGTCCACTACCACCACTGCTATCACCAACTCTCTTTCCACTCCATCCCAACTCTCTATGTTTACACGCCAAAGCACCCTTGACGCACATATCTCACAGTCCAACCCAGCGGTAAATTTTCAATTGCCCCTGAATACACCGCCAATAACCTAGAAAACAATCGCACCATCATCAACCTTACCCCTTACGTGCTCTCAGACATCGAACTAGAAGTCCTAAGTTTAGGCTTGAGTTTTTGCCCCTCTATGAACATAGATAAATACGAAGCCATTAAAGATCTATACCTCTTTTCCCGGAATCTTACATATAAATATATGTTTGATAAAGATAGGGCCAGATCCCTTCAGGACAGAAATATCTCCGAAAAAGTAAAAAACTTCACCATGGCGGAGTTCAGAGCTCTTCGCAATCTTATTTTACTATTGGACGAAAGCGAGTCCGATGTGCCAGTTTCTGACACACCTGATATCGCCATATCGTCAACTGGCCATACAACGCCAATATGTCAAAAATTTAAAATAAAATCTCAACGCTTTCCAGACCTCATGACCAATGCCTCTATCTGGGCCTTTCTGGCGGGCACAGTCAATGACCTAAAATCGCTTACTATTAAAACTACTGATGATAATCTAACACCCTCTCAGCTGTTAGCCATCCAACGTCTCCAATCTTATACCGACATAGAAATTAAATCAGCAGACAAAGGAGGAAATATTGTCCTCATGACAAAAACATTCTATGAGAATATGGCACACAGCATTCTAAAAAATAGAGAGTGGTACATGCCCATTCAATCTGATCAAATTGAAGGCTATAGGACAGAATATCTTTTGGTCATTGGCTCTGCCCACCAGAGGGGCCTCATAGACTCGGACACCTATAAATATCTGAACATCCCCAATCCCAGACTAGCTACGTTTTACGCTCTTCCGAAGATACACAAACATCCCACTTTACCCCCGGGTAGACCCATCATATCGGGAATTGGAGCCCTCACGGAAAATGCCAGTCGCCTTATTGATGCTGTACTCATGCCTCATGTCCTCTCACTTCCTTCCTATACAAGGGATACTCTGGATCTTCTTAAGAACATTGAGGGGATGGTCGTGCCTCCTGATGCCCTCCTCGTGACCATAGATGTTGAAGCACTCTACTCCAGCATCCCTCACGAGCAGGGCATCAGGACAGCTAGGACATTCCTCTATGAAGAGGATCACCACCAGTGGGAATTTTGTGAGTTTATACTAGATCTTCTAAGATTTGTCCTCACCAGAAATTGCTTTACCTTTAACGAGTCCCACTTCCTCCAGGTGCAGGGCGTGGCCATGGGCACATGTTGTGCCCCGGCCTACGCCAACCTGTACCTGGGGGGGTGGGAACGAAATATCTTTTCTGATGACAGTCTGTCGCCGTTGACCAGCCAAGCATTATGCTGGCTGCGTTACATTGACGACATTTTTCTCATTTGGGCAGGGTCCCTCAATAGCCTACAAACCTTTATGGAAACTATAAACCAAAATTCCTTCAACCTAAAATTTACATTTTCTGCCAATCCTGAAAAAATCACTTTTCTGGATTTAACTATATTTAGAGACCAAACTGGATGTCTGGCAACAACATTGTATAGAAAAGAAACGGCTGGTAACACACTGCTCCACGCAGAAAGTGCCCACCCGAAAACATTAATTCGTAGTATTCCCTACGCTCAATATCTCAGACTGAGACGAAATTGTACACATACTTACGAGTTCAAAATACAGGCCAACCTTCTCCGAGATCGCCTAAAAAACAGAGGATATAGCAAATCTATCCTCAGAAAATCTTTCAACAAAGCCCTAAGACAATCCAGAAACTCACTTCTTTACAAAATTAAAACCATAAAACCTTCCGATACTGTACGCTACATCACAAGGTACTCTAAACAGCATGGCGAACTCCGAGAAATCTTGGCCAAACACTGGCCTCTACTTCTTGAAGATCCCATTTTGAGAAAATACATCAGCCCTAGTCCAACCATCACATTCAGAAAATCACGCTCACTGCGCGACAAATTGACATCGAGTCACTACAGTACCGCAAGACATTATAATTCAGACAACATGGGCATTTTTAGGTGCGGACAATGCACTTACTGCCCATGGATACGACCTGGGACTAGTTTTGTACTTCCCAACGGGGAAATTTTTACCCCACGATTTCACGTGGACTGTGATACCCAAGGCGTAATATACTTAATGACCTGTATATGTAAGGCATTTTATGTCGGAAAAACTATCCGCCAGTTCCGTGCCCGAATAAAAGACCACATCTATTATTCATCTGGGGGCAAAATGATAACTTCCGTGAGTAGACACTTAGATCTCTATCATAAATTTGATACTACAGCTGTCTCTTTTATAGCTCTGGCAGTTGTCCCGAGGGACCCACGAGGGGGTAACTGGGATAAGGAAATCCTGAAAAAAGAGACCCTCTGGATAGAACGTCTTGATGCGACCCGTTCCCCGGGCATAAATGAGGCACAATCATACAAACCTTTCCTCTAAAAACGCTTCTAAGCTCTGACCCCCCATCCCCCCCAAAAATATCCTTAAGTTTTTCCCTCATTGACTGGATTAAAAATTCACCCTTGATCCAGCCTACACCTATCTAGTTCAATATTCCCCACACTCCAGGCACCTTCCCAATATCTGGTTTTCTATATTCCATTTTTTCTTTCCCTATAAATGTCCTTAGGCAGTTATATTGTCTTTTGACTATCTATTATTTTTTATTTACTAAATACCCAATTCTATCAAGTTGTAGAATTATCATTTGAGCTGGATACCTTTTTTCGTCTGATGGTTACATATGTTATTATTATTACTATTGCTTTATGGAGTTTTACTATTGTTGCCGCCTGTGACCCCCGGACCCCAGACATTCACACTGGCAGATATTGTGTCGCTGTACTTTTGGCCTGTCCGGCACTCAGTGCGGCCGCACATCGTCACCTTAGCCAGCTTGGTGACGAATTAGCAAGGAGTGACAGGGAAATTCCGCCCCAGCCACTCCCTCTGCTTGAGCGCGCTGCGCGCGCCGCTGCGTTCGCCCTAGCCTCACTGCGCATGCGTGGGACGGGGCGCCGGCGCATGCGCAGGACGCTCCTTGCGGCCGATCTGGATGACGTCAAGCCGGCGACGCCGGATATTGACGACAGATGGGACGTATACTTAAGCACACTAGGATGTGCTTCCTGTCAGCGTCCCCTGCTCCCCACCAACAGACCTGTTGACGGTGGGTTGGATGGCTCGTTGTTCCGCTCTGGTAAGCTGCATTTATGCCCCTCGGCCAATGCTACTTTATTCCCCATCTATGTATTATTTCTTCCCTCTTGGAAGCTCCCTCTAACATCGATGGCTCCATTATTTAGGTCCATCCTGGCACTACTTTCTTACCCCTAAGGCTTCCATCATCTGACCACCATACGGATTGAGCCCTTCTTTGATCGTTCCAATCCAGGATATGTACAAATATCTCCAGTGTCGCCTTTGCCACACAGTGTTAGGGAACCCTCTGCCTCCCTCCCCATACAGGTGAGCCATTATCATTTTCTCCCCATTGCCTAGGTCTAACTACCCTATGCAATACATTTACCCTGTCATGTACGGACAGGGGGCTAATCTAATTACCCAGTTATTACCTCTTTTTACATTTGGCTACTATCTAGGAATACACCCGGGCTACACGTTATCCAATCCCACTACGCCACCCTCATCAGCCTTTTTGGTTAGTGGAGAGACAAATGGGACTGTACCTCTTTATCTTCTTTTTTGAACACACCCAAGTATTGTAGTAAGTACAATGTTTTTCGACATTAATGACAGTTTAATATAATATTCTATACGTCCCCACTGAGAGTTTGGACTATTGGCCTGTACACTGCTGCACGTTGTCTGTTAGTGATGACGGGAGTCTGATGGTCACATTCAGCAACTATTTTAGATCAATATTTACCTCTATATAAAATATGAATATGTTAGTTAGGATTCTTTGATGATATGCATATACTTACTGTGTCTTTTAAATTCCATATTTGTTTGTTAGTCACTGCAATCTCAGGCTCCAGATGAAGCGTTGAATGAAATAACGCGAAACATGTAGAGCTTTCGTTAATATCTACCACTATCGCACTGCACCCCTGCCTCCAACTGGATACCCCATCAACTTTGGACAAAAATCCGTCTTCATCACCGACTTTTGTTCTGTGGTATCCCCTAGGCTTATTATTTTTAGGCTGCATATGCGATTTTTGTATTGTATGAATATCCTTTTCTTTTCATTTGTGTGAATTCAAATCTATGTGTTTTTTAGATGTATGTGGTATTTTATGCATGTTGTTCTCCTTGAACTAATAAATTTTTGATATTACAAAATTTACGTCTACAGTGCCTAAAAAGTCCATAAGTCCCCCATCTTCCAATTTCCACTATATACCAAGGACGTGGCACATGATTACCTTTTTCAGTATCAGCAGCACCACACTGCATTGATACTTTTCCCTCTCTTTTTCAAAATTATTGGGTGGTAGCACCCGGGCAAAAATAATTCTATGGTCCACTGTTTGTCTCCATTTGGACCCTAGAGTGGCTGTTATGTATTATACCCATTTAAATTAACACTAGGTATAATTAATTATCCAGCTCATGTATTCATTTTTTCGGAATATATTAGACATTTGTCTTAAAACCATGGACTTTATAGGCACTGCCTGGACGGGCTATATGTCCGATATTCAAACCAACTGCAATGTTGACACCGAACAGGAAATTGGTATCAATCAATATATGGCTAAAATGAAAAGACTTTTAAAAAAGAAATCTAATTTATACTGGCACATTGAGTTTTTGAATAAGTACGTAAGGGAAAACATTAGCCCTCTGGGATTGCGGATACAAATTTATCCGTCATTCCAGAACGCTTCTGCAGAGTTCAAAACCGCATGGGAAGCTAACTTAACCTCTTGTAGCACTAGTCTGATGAAGTTGCTAATCACTCAATACCAGTCTGAACTAATTGCACTAGATCAGGATATTCTCTTGCTACAATCTGGCAATGAAAGCTTACAAACCCATTCTCAATTTACCAAACGCTGGCAGGAAGTCAAAGACTTCGTTACCAAAATAACAAAAGATATAATCTACAAAAAACAAAATAAACTAGCTAAAGACAGACTGGCTTTCATAGAAGGATATGCTTATCGCTGGCAAATCCAATCACAGACTAGAAACCCACGCCATAGCTACCGCATGCCTAGAAACAACACTAATGTACATTCAACCACCGATGATGAAACTGAATCTGACTCCACACTTTCTTCTTTTCCAGAGTCCAACCAGAGGAGAGGCAACTACAACACTCAATACGGCTCGACGGGTGCACGTAAGCGGGATCTTGGTGGTGGGTCACGTACACCGTTTAAAAAGCGTCCGCCAATAGTGGATACCACCCTCACCCTACACAAACCCATACACGCGAATGTTCAGTCACATAGTGGTGGTGGCCAAGTCCAAGGTAAATACCTAGGAGCCACGGCGCTCCACGCCATCCAACTTTTGAGCACCCAAAATCAATCTACACCCCAAACTGTACTACCAGCCACCTCCACTATGGAGACTCTACATCGTCCCCATGTTTCCCTTTCAAGAACAAGTTCCATCGAAAACTTGTCCACTACCACCACTGCTATCACCAACTCTCTTTCCACTCCATCCCAACTCTCTATGTTTACACGCCAAAGCACCCTTGACGCACATATCTCACAGTCCAACCCAGCGGTAAATTTTCAATTGCCCCTGAATACACCGCCAATAACCTAGAAAACAATCGCACCATCATCAACCTTACCCCTTACGTGCTCTCAGACATCGAACTAGAAGTCCTAAGTTTAGGCTTGAGTTTTTGCCCCTCTATGAACATAGATAAATACGAAGCCATTAAAGATCTATACCTCTTTTCCCGGAATCTTACATATAAATATATGTTTGATAAAGATAGGGCCAGATCCCTTCAGGACAGAAATATCTCCGAAAAAGTAAAAAACTTCACCATGGCGGAGTTCAGAGCTCTTCGCAATCTTATTTTACTATTGGACGAAAGCGAGTCCGATGTGCCAGTTTCTGACACACCTGATATCGCCATATCGTCAACTGGCCATACAACGCCAATATGTCAAAAATTTAAAATAAAATCTCAACGCTTTCCAGACCTCATGACCAATGCCTCTATCTGGGCCTTTCTGGCGGGCACAGTCAATGACCTAAAATCGCTTACTATTAAAACTACTGATGATAATCTAACACCCTCTCAGCTGTTAGCCATCCAACGTCTCCAATCTTATACCGACATAGAAATTAAATCAGCAGACAAAGGAGGAAATATTGTCCTCATGACAAAAACATTCTATGAGAATATGGCACACAGCATTCTAAAAAATAGAGAGTGGTACATGCCCATTCAATCTGATCAAATTGAAGGCTATAGGACAGAATATCTTTTGGTCATTGGCTCTGCCCACCAGAGGGGCCTCATAGACTCGGACACCTATAAATATCTGAACATCCCCAATCCCAGACTAGCTACGTTTTACGCTCTTCCGAAGATACACAAACATCCCACTTTACCCCCGGGTAGACCCATCATATCGGGAATTGGAGCCCTCACGGAAAATGCCAGTCGCCTTATTGATGCTGTACTCATGCCTCATGTCCTCTCACTTCCTTCCTATACAAGGGATACTCTGGATCTTCTTAAGAACATTGAGGGGATGGTCGTGCCTCCTGATGCCCTCCTCGTGACCATAGATGTTGAAGCACTCTACTCCAGCATCCCTCACGAGCAGGGCATCAGGACAGCTAGGACATTCCTCTATGAAGAGGATCACCACCAGTGGGAATTTTGTGAGTTTATACTAGATCTTCTAAGATTTGTCCTCACCAGAAATTGCTTTACCTTTAACGAGTCCCACTTCCTCCAGGTGCAGGGCGTGGCCATGGGCACATGTTGTGCCCCGGCCTACGCCAACCTGTACCTGGGGGGGTGGGAACGAAATATCTTTTCTGATGACAGTCTGTCGCCGTTGACCAGCCAAGCATTATGCTGGCTGCGTTACATTGACGACATTTTTCTCATTTGGGCAGGGTCCCTCAATAGCCTACAAACCTTTATGGAAACTATAAACCAAAATTCCTTCAACCTAAAATTTACATTTTCTGCCAATCCTGAAAAAATCACTTTTCTGGATTTAACTATATTTAGAGACCAAACTGGATGTCTGGCAACAACATTGTATAGAAAAGAAACGGCTGGTAACACACTGCTCCACGCAGAAAGTGCCCACCCGAAAACATTAATTCGTAGTATTCCCTACGCTCAATATCTCAGACTGAGACGAAATTGTACACATACTTACGAGTTCAAAATACAGGCCAACCTTCTCCGAGATCGCCTAAAAAACAGAGGATATAGCAAATCTATCCTCAGAAAATCTTTCAACAAAGCCCTAAGACAATCCAGAAACTCACTTCTTTACAAAATTAAAACCATAAAACCTTCCGATACTGTACGCTACATCACAAGGTACTCTAAACAGCATGGCGAACTCCGAGAAATCTTGGCCAAACACTGGCCTCTACTTCTTGAAGATCCCATTTTGAGAAAATACATCAGCCCTAGTCCAACCATCACATTCAGAAAATCACGCTCACTGCGCGACAAATTGACATCGAGTCACTACAGTACCGCAAGACATTATAATTCAGACAACATGGGCATTTTTAGGTGCGGACAATGCACTTACTGCCCATGGATACGACCTGGGACTAGTTTTGTACTTCCCAACGGGGAAATTTTTACCCCACGATTTCACGTGGACTGTGATACCCAAGGCGTAATATACTTAATGACCTGTATATGTAAGGCATTTTATGTCGGAAAAACTATCCGCCAGTTCCGTGCCCGAATAAAAGACCACATCTATTATTCATCTGGGGGCAAAATGATAACTTCCGTGAGTAGACACTTAGATCTCTATCATAAATTTGATACTACAGCTGTCTCTTTTATAGCTCTGGCAGTTGTCCCGAGGGACCCACGAGGGGGTAACTGGGATAAGGAAATCCTGAAAAAAGAGACCCTCTGGATAGAACGTCTTGATGCGACCCGTTCCCCGGGCATAAATGAGGCACAATCATACAAACCTTTCCTCTAAAAACGCTTCTAAGCTCTGACCCCCCATCCCCCCCCCAAAAATATCCTTAAGTTTTTCCCTCATTGACTGGATTAAAAATTCACCCTTGATCCAGCCTACACCTATCTAGTTCAATATTCCCCACACTCCAGGCACCTTCCCAATATCTGGTTTTCTATATTCCATTTTTTCTTTCCCTATAAATGTCCTTAGGCAGTTATATTGTCTTTTGACTATCTATTATTTTTTATTTACTAAATACCCAATTCTATCAAGTTGTAGAATTATCATTTGAGCTGGATACCTTTTTTCGTCTGATGGTTACATATGTTATTATTATTACTATTGCTTTATGGAGTTTTACTATTGTTGCCGCCTGTGACCCCCGGACCCCAGACATTCACACTGGCAGATATTGTGTCGCTGTACTTTTGGCCTGTCCGGCACTCAGTGCGGCCGCACATCGTCACCTTAGCCAGCTTGGTGACGAATTAGCAAGGAGTGACAGGGAAATTCCGCCCCAGCCACTCCCTCTGCTTGAGCGCGCTGCGCGCGCCGCTGCGTTCGCCCTAGCCTCACTGCGCATGCGTGGGACGGGGCGCCGGCGCATGCGCAGGACGCTCCTTGCGGCCGATCTGGATGACGTCAAGCCGGCGACGCCGGATATTGACGACAGATGGGACGTATACTTAAGCACACTAGGATGTGCTTCCTGTCAGCGTCCCCTGCTCCCCACCAACAGACCTGTTGACGGTGGGTTGGATGGCTCGTTGTTCCGCTCTGGTAAGCTGCATTTATGCCCCTCGGCCAATGCTACTTTATTCCCCATCTATGTATTATTTCTTCCCTCTTGGAAGCTCCCTCTAACATCGATGGCTCCATTATTTAGGTCCATCCTGGCACTACTTTCTTACCCCTAAGGCTTCCATCATCTGACCACCATACGGATTGAGCCCTTCTTTGATCGTTCCAATCCAGGATATGTACAAATATCTCCAGTGTCGCCTTTGCCACACAGTGTTAGGGAACCCTCTGCCTCCCTCCCCATACAGGTGAGCCATTATCATTTTCTCCCCATTGCCTAGGTCTAACTACCCTATGCAATACATTTACCCTGTCATGTACGGACAGGGGGCTAATCTAATTACCCAGTTATTACCTCTTTTTACATTTGGCTACTATCTAGGAATACACCCGGGCTACACGTTATCCAATCCCACTACGCCACCCTCATCAGCCTTTTTGGTTAGTGGAGAGACAAATGGGACTGTACCTCTTTATCTTCTTTTTTGAACACACCCAAGTATTGTAGTAAGTACAATGTTTTTCGACATTAATGACAGTTTAATATAATATTCTATACGTCCCCACTGAGAGTTTGGACTATTGGCCTGTACACTGCTGCACGTTGTCTGTTAGTGATGACGGGAGTCTGATGGTCACATTCAGCAACTATTTTAGATCAATATTTACCTCTATATAAAATATGAATATGTTAGTTAGGATTCTTTGATGATATGCATATACTTACTGTGTCTTTTAAATTCCATATTTGTTTGTTAGTCACTGCAATCTCAGGCTCCAGATGAAGCGTTGAATGAAATAACGCGAAACATGTAGAGCTTTCGTTAATATCTACCACTATCGCACTGCACCCCTGCCTCCAACTGGATACCCCATCAACTTTGGACAAAAATCCGTCTTCATCACCGACTTTTGTTCTGTGGTATCCCCTAGGCTTATTATTTTTAGGCTGCATATGCGATTTTTGTATTGTATGAATATCCTTTTCTTTTCATTTGTGTGAATTCAAATCTATGTGTTTTTTAGATGTATGTGGTATTTTATGCATGTTGTTCTCCTTGAACTAATAAATTTTTGATATTACAAAATTTACGTCTACAGTGCCTAAAAAGTCCATAAGTCCCCCATCTTCCAATTTCCACTATATACCAAGGACGTGGCACAAGGACGTGGCACATGATTACCTTTTTCAGAACTATTTTTTTTTTTGTTTCGTTTTGGATAGAGTGCAAAGGGAATTGAAAACACTTGTCAGTTTTTATTGCTGTACCCTTATTAAGCATTGATACTTGGTTCCCTTTCCCTGTCCTGTCTTGTTCCCAGCTCCCCTCTGCTTGATCTCCTGTGTTTGACCCTGGCTCTGGTACGATTACGATGTGGTTATCCCATGCTCTGTACCTATTGGATATAGATTGTCACTGGTTGTTGGTTCACTGGTTGGGTTACACTATTTACTGTATTGGAGGTGTGTTTTCTTTGTTGTTCACTTACCTTTAATAAATCATTTTATTTACACTTTACCTGTGATTGGTACACTCTGTTGCAGTCCACATATTTCTAGTCACACCGGTCTCTGACATAATACCAAGGCCAGTCCTGACCAGAAGTGGCTGCACAGGGAAGCCATCTTGGTTCTGCTGTTTAGGGAAAAATGCATCCAGAGCAAAGATTATTTTTCTTTGCTGGTGACAGAGGATAATGAATACTGCCGTCAGATTTTGAAGGAGTGGACCAATGGCCAGCTATTAGAATGTATCCGACTTGCTCATTCTCTAGTTGATCAGGGCAGTATGTTGTTTGGAGATGTTCAGCCTTTGATTCAGGTTTGTGAGGAGTTAGCTTTATCCAGTACTCCTAAAGGCAGTGATTACTTTTCTCCCCCCTTCAGTATGGCTCAGGTAGAATCTCAGGTGTGGTTATTGGAGGATGACTCTGTTTATTTCTTTGAGCACTATTCATCATGTTTCCAGCAGGTGTTAGTGGAGTGTATTAATGCAGTGCAGTCTTTGGTCAGACAGGCAGCGTGTAAGCCAAATTTTGTTCAACCTTTACTACAGACATGGTCAGATATATTGCACTCAGCCTCAGTCAGATTGCAACAACCCATTCTTGCTACCTGCTCAGATGTCTTTCACCATCACCCACAGGCAGCAACCACAGTTGCAGCCCAGTATACCCTGCTACCAACTAAGTATCAGTACCCTGTTTCCACCTGCTGCACCTACTCTGCCTTCAACCCATTTACCTCTTCTCCGCTATCTGCAACCATCCCACAAAAATCTTCCTTAGCAACTGCTCCCTCTTGTTTACCATACTCCAGCTCATTTATCCACTAGCTGCACCCCTTACTTACAGCCCTGCATTCACATACAAAACTTCAGTTTCTTTTTAGGTTTAGCCACTGAAGTTTTTCCCAACCCGCACAATCCTGCCACTATTCACGCCAGCTAATCTGCTCCAGTCTGCGTCCATGCCAGGCGATCTGCTCCAGCCTGCCTCCACACCAGCCCATCTGCTCCAGCCTGCCTCCACACCAGCCCATCTGCTCCAGCCTGCCTCCACGCCAGCCGATCTGCTCCAGCCTGCCTCCATGCCAGCTGATCTGCTCCAGCCTGCCTCTATGATTGCTAATGGGGTTAGGCTAGCCTCTAATGGTCCTGAACCTGATGACCCACTTGACCTTGCCTGCTATCCAGCCTGATGTTCCGGTGCCGCTGTCCAGCCTGATGTTCTGATGCCCCCTGTCCAGCGTGATGTTCTGGTGCCCACTGTCCAGCCTGATTATCTGGTACCCTCTGTCCAGCCTGATGATCCATTGCCCGCTGTCCAGCCTGATTATCCAGTACCCGCTGTCCAGCCTGATTATCCGGTGCCTGCTGTCCAGCCTGATTATCCGGTGCCTGCTGTCCAGCCTGATGATCCGGTACCCGCTGTCCAGCCTGATGTGCCTCGGGCCGCTGCCCAGTCTGATATGCTTCAGCCCGCTGCCCAGCTTGGTGTGCCTCAGCCCGCTGCCCAGGTTGATGTGCCTCGGCCTGCTGCCAAGCTTGATGTGCCTCGGCCCGCTACCCAGCTTGATGTGCCTCTGTCCGCTACCCAGCTTGATGTGCCTCTGCCCGTTGCCTAGCTTGATGTGCCTCTGCCCGCTGCCCAGCTTGATGTGTCTCTGCCCGCTGCCCAGCTTGATGTGCCGCTGCCAAGCATGATTGTCCTGTGGAGGGTAGGATTCCATCTGCCATTGGGTCTGACACGTCTGAGTCTTTGTGTACCTGGTATTGGTTACCTGTTCTGCCTAAGGTGCTTTTTTTAGCTGCCTTGGGTCCCTCCTACAGTACGTTGCTCCGATGGCACCAAAGCCTGGTGGTCCGGACATACCATTCATAATTGGTAGCCACGTTTACCTTTATGACCTTGGTAGTATTGAGCTCCAGGGCAGTGATAGAGCAACATTTGTGCCTTGCCACAACCCCTTGCCACAGCCACAACTTCAGGTGCATTAGGGGACCCATGTTGGGTAACCAGTGCCTTGGGGAAACCTAGATGGCTGTTGAAGATCTGTTCTGGAGATCAGGCAAGCTACATGATTGTAACCAGACATTTCGGTGTCAGAGTTTCGGTGTTGTCACATGACCCCAGGGCTAAGTTTGCGAATGACCCATGATACCCCAGCATTGGGATGCCTACTGTTTTGAGGGATCAAATGTCCTATGCCTTTAAGAATCTGGCCAACAGGATACCTAGTCAGTTGCCTAGCCCCAGCAGTGGGGTACCTAGCCAGTTACAAGACCCAGGCGGTGGAACACCTAGCTTCTTTTTGGATGCCAGCAGCAAGGCTTCTTGTTTGGAATCCAGCACTCCTCTGGTTTACAAGACATTTTCGCTCTGGACTCTTTCAGCAATGGCTGGTTGGAGTGTCCAGAGGTCGCTCCTTCGAGGGGGGGTACTGTCAGGAAAGGTTTCACCTGCTGGTGGCACTGTGGCTCCCAGATCTAGGGGCTGCAGTTCCGGTGCTCACCAGCGGGTCTCTCTCAGCAGTCGGAGGCTGACGTCGGGAGAGGATTCACCTGTTGCTGGCATTGTGCTCCCAGATCTTAAGGCTGCAGTTCCGGTGTTCACCAGTGGGTGTCTCTTGGCAGTCAGGAGCTGACATCATCCCCTGCGATCAGGCATCACCTGATTCTGATTGCAGGATGTGTTTTTAAACCTGGTGAATGCTATTACACTTTGCCTTGGTATTTTCTCCTTGTGCCCCTGATCTGTGTTCCTGTAGCCTGCATCCTGTCTCCTGTTCCTAGACTCTGACCCACGAAAAACCAATTCAAATTGCACAACCACTTTTTTAGAAGTCAAAGGCATGTACCAATGCCGAAAATACAACTGTCTTACATGCAAACAGAAACATTTTACCACAAAAGAACAAACTTACAAACTTGACCAATTCTACAACTGCTCTACGGAATTCGTAGTATACTGTCTCTCCTGCCCATGTAACCTACTCTATGTAGGCCGCACTACCCGAACACTACGAAAAAGATTTGGCGAACACAGACGATCGATCAAGGAAAAGAAGAACCTGACTATCCCAAGCAGTGGCGGCTGGTGCTCAAAATTTTTGGGGGGGGCGCAAACAAACCGCCTCACTGTGCCCATTAAACGCTGCCACTGTGCCCATTAAACGCTGCCACTGTGCCCATTAAACGCTGCCACTGTGCCCATCAAACGCTCCCACTGTGCCCATCAAACGCTGCCACTGTGCCCCAAGTGCTGCCACTGTGCCCCAAGTGCTGCCACTGTGCCCCAAGTTCTGCCACTGTGCCCCAAGTTCTGCCACTGTGCCCCAAGTTCTGCCATTGTGCCCCAAGTGCTGCCACTGTGCCCCAAGTTCTGCCATTGTGCCCCAAGTGCTGCCATTGTGCCCCAAGTGCTGCCACTGTGCTCCAAACGCTGCCACTGTGCCCCTTAAGTGCTTCCACTGTACCCCTTAAGTGCTGCCACTGTGCCCCTTAAGTGCTGCCACTGTGCCCCTCAAGTGCTGCCACTGTGCCCCCTGCCTGCCCTCTGCACTTACCTTTTCCCGGTGTGCAGCTGGTGACGGCGTCAGGCGACGAGCGGTGTCTCATCGTCGGATGTCTTCTTCTCCCGCGCTCTTCCTGTCTTCTGCTACGATTGGACGCCTAGCGTCCAATCACAGTGCCTGTGACTTCAGCCAATCAGGTGACAGGTAACAGACCTGGCAACCTGATTGGCTGAGAGGCGGGTCTGTGTTAGGGAAGCGATGTATTCGCTTCCCTAACACAATACTGTGTAATCAGCGAACGCACAGCCGTGCGCCCGCTGTTTACACTTAGGGAAGCCTATTAGAGCACACCGCTCTAATAAGGTCCCCTATTAGAGCTTACAGCTCTAATAGGGGCGCTTCCAGCAACACCCCCCCCACTGTAATTCAGATGCCCGGCGCCCGATCAGGGGCCGGACACCTGAATAGGGGGCGGCAGCGGTGACAATAGATAGATTCATGCAATGCATGAATCTATCTATTGGTGATAGAGCGGTGCAGGAGAGGGGGGGCGGCGCTCCTGCGCCCTCTATGCACGCACCGCCACTGATCCCAAGACATTTTACGGAATTCCACCAAGGCTCCACCAATGGCCTACATGTTTGGGCCATAGAAACCATCCCTGACACTTTCCCTAGAGCGGAACGCATCAAACGCCTATGCGAGAGGGAAACCTTCTGGATCTACACCCTGGACAGTCTCAAGCCAGGAGGACTCAACGAGGAGATCGAAATCCACTCCATTTTTTAGCCACCACTCGTTGTCCCCCATCTACCTTTTTATTTTCCCCCTCCCCCAAAAAATTCCCCCCGCACAAAAATACCCTACCACCTTTTTCGAAACACCCCTCCCCCACTCCAAAGGACCAGCCCTTGTAAAGTGTGTTTATATATATATATATATATATATATATATATATATATATATATATATATATATATATATATATATATATATATATACATGCTTGCAAAAAATCTCATATAAACCATAAAACCTCCCAAGTCCCCCCCCCCCCTTCTTATTTTTACCGGTCACCTACAGTCATCAGAGCAAGCGTCACTTCCCTCCTCCATCACACCATTTCCATCTCTCTAATTTTTCCCCCCCATCATCTACATATATTTCCTGAAATTAGGAGCCATTGCACCTGTTTATGTATATATATATATATTATATATATATATATATATATATATATATATATATATATATATATATATATATATACGGCTTTTTACATGTGTATATATATATGTACACTTTCATGGAATTTCTCCTTATTATCTAAAAACATCATTTTTTTTTTTTTTTTATATATAACTTTCATATAAATTTTACTTGTACATATTTTATATAGATTTTTTAATACAGCTCTTTAATACAGCATTTTAATCACTTCCTATTCTTTCTCATTCTGATCACATCTATATCTCCATTCTGCAGCACACTCCAATTGCCCACATTATTTCATGCATACTATAAACTCTCCCCTATATATAAATAATATATCCTCCATTTTCCACCCATCATCTTTCACCCCTTTCGCCATCCTTCCTTTTTATTTTTTATTCCTCACCTCATCCACACTACTGTCATTCTATAACATATTGACCCACCAAACTACAATCCCCATCAGCCCTCTCTCTCCCAGTCCCGCCCACACTCACATTCCCTTCCCCTCCTCATGATTGCTTCCACATCATCACCTTTCCCTCCCCCCCCCCTGCTCATCAGCGTTGGCCAATTTTAAAGTTTTTAAAGATTTTTTAAAGTTTTTTTAAAGTTTTTTAACCACTTCAGCCCCGGACCAATTGTCAGCTTAAGGACCAGAGGTCTTTTTTCAATTTCGCACTGCACTACTTTAACTGGTAATTGTGCGGTCATGCAATTTTGTAACGAAACGAAATTTGCGTCCTTTTCTTCCCACAAATAGAGCTTTCTTTTGATGGTATTTGATTGCCTCTGTGATTTTTATTTTTTGCGATATAAACGGAAAAAGAGCGAAAATTTTGAAAAAAAAAGAGATTTTCTACTTTTTGTTATAAAAAAAATCTAATAAACTCAATTTTAGTCAAACATTTGGGCCAAAATGTATTCAGCCACATGTCTTTAGTAAAAAAAAATGCCAATAAGCGTATATTTATTGGTTTGCGCAAAAGTTATAGCGTCTACAAACTAGAGTACATTTTCTGGAATTTACACCGCTTTTAATTTATGACTGCCTATTTCATTTCTTGAGGTGCTAAAATGGCAGAGAAGTACAAAACCCCCCCAAATGACCCCATTTTGGAAAGTAGACACCCCAAGCTATTTGCTGAGAGGCATGTTGAGCCCATTGAATATTTTTTTTTTTAGTCCCAAGTGATTGAATAAAGACAAAAATAAAAAATAATTTTTTTTTTCTTCAAAAAGTTGTCACTAAATGATATATTGCTCACACATGCCATAGTTATATGTGGAATTGCACCCCAAAATACATTTTGCTGCTTCTCCTGAGTATGGGGATACCACATGTGTGGGACTTTTTGGGAGCCTAGCCGCGTACGGGGCCCCGAAACCCAAGCACCGCCTTCAGGATTTCTAAGGGTGCAAATTTTTGATTTCACTCCTCACTACCTATCACAGTTTCGAAGGCCATAAAATGCCAAAATAGCACAAAACCCCCCCAAATGACCCCATTTTGGAAAGTAGACACCCCAAGCTATTTGTTGAGAGGCATGGTGAGTATTTTACAGCTCTCATTTGTTTTTGAAAATGAAGAAAGTAAAGAAAAAAAATTTTTTTTTTTTTTTTCTTTTTTCAATTTTCAAAACTTTGTGACAAAAAGCGACATCTGCAAAATACTCACAATACCTCTCAGCAAATAGCTTGGGGTGTCTACTTTCCAAAATGGGGTCATTTTGGGGGGTTTTATGCCATCTGGGCATTCCATGGCCTCCGAAACTGTGATTGGCAGTGAGAAGTGAAATAAAAAAATTACTCCCTTAGAAAGCCTGAAGGCGGTGCTTGGTTTTTGGGGTTCCGTACGCAGCTAGGCTCCCAAAAAGTCCCACACATGTGGTATCCCCGTACTCAGGAGAAGCAACAGAATGTATTTTGGGGTGTATTTCCACATATGCCCATGACATGTTTGAGCAATATATCATTTAGTGACAACTTTTTGTAAAAAAAAAATATATATATTTTTTTTTTTTTCATTATTCAATCTCTTGGGACAAAAAAAAAAAAAAATATTTAATGGGCTCAACATTGCTCTCAGCAAATAGCTTGGGGTGTCTACTTTCCAAAATGGGGTCATTTGGGGGGGGTTTGAACTGTCCTGGCATTTTATGCACAACATTTAGAAGCCTATGTCACACGTCACCCACTCTTCTAACCACTTGAAGACAAAGCCCTTTCTGACACTTTTTGTTTACATGAAAACATATTTTTTTTTTTGCAAGAAAATTACGTTGAACCCCCAAACACTATATATATTGTTAAAGCAAAGGCCCTACAGATTAAAATGGTGGGTGTTGCATTTTTTTTTTCCACACAGTATTTGCGCAGCGATTTTTCAAACGCATTTTTTGTGGAAAAAATACACTTTTTTTTTATTTTAATGCACTAAAACACACTATATTGCTCAAATTTTTGATGAAATAAAAAATATGATCTTAGGCCGAGTACATGGATACCAAACACGACATGCTTTAAAATTGCGCACAAACACGCAGTGGCGACAAACTACATACATTTTTAAAAGCCTTTAAAAGCCTTTACATGATACCACATTAGATTCACGGAGGAGGTCTACTGCTAAAATTACTGCCCTCGATCTGACCTTCGCGGTGATACCTCACATGCATGCTGCAATTGCTGTTTACATATGACGCCAGACCAACGCTTGTGTACGCCTTTGCGCAAGAGAAGGGGGGGCAGGGGTGCTTTTTTTTTTTTTTTTTTTTTTAGTTTTTTTTTTTATTTATTTAGCTTTTTTATTCTATTTTTAAACTGTTCCTTCCATTTTTTTTCTTTGTTATGATTTTTATTGTTATCTCAGGGAATGTAAATATCCCCTATGATAGCAATAGGCAGTGACAGGTACTCTTTTTTTGAAAAAATTGGGGTCTATTAGACCCTAGATCTTTCCTCTGCCCTCAAAGCATCTGACCACACCAAGATTGGTGTGATAAAATGCTTTCCCAATTTCCCAATGGCGCGGTTTATATCCGGGAGGGGGGACATTCCCTCCTACTGCTTGTAAAAGCAGTCTAGAGGCTAATTACCCGCTAGAATTGCTTTTACATGAAAGCCGATCACTGGCTGAAAAGAATGATACCAAGATGATACCTAAACCTGCAGGCATCATTCTGGTATAACCATTCAAAGTCCAGCAACATACTGGACATATATTGTAATCTTTTTTTTTTTCATGCAGCCTCTTGGCTGAACGAAAAAAAGAGATTGATTGGTGGGTATGCCCACCATTAGAATACCTCCCTTCATCCACCCACTTCTAATGATGGGCATACATGCACCATTTATATATGCCGATGCATGGGGGCATCCTCCCGCAAAAGTTATGCCGTGTACACACGGTCGGAATTTCGACCGTATGTACGTGGCATTAGGAGCCAATCGCTCCTCCCCCCCCCCTGCTGCCCCCATGCTTCGGCATATATGCTCTTTTTTTTAACTGTGGTGGTGAAATCACCTCCTACAGCGTTGGAGTCGCGGCTTTATGTATCGTGGGAGCAAACGCTGTTGCTGTCAAGATAAATAAATCCGCGCTGCAACTGAATGGCGCACCTGAAAACAAAAAAATGCTTAACACTAAAACACAGTAAACAAAATTACATACCTGAAAAGCAAGCATGATAAAACATGATAAAACATAATAAAAACATTGCAGAATAGAATGGAGTAAAAAAAGAGCAACAATAGAGAGAGAGAGAGAACAATAAAACGACAACTATTTTTGTTTTTTTTATTTTTTTGAGATTCACAGGTAAAAAAGCTCCTGACTGTTAGCGACTGAATCAAAACGCTACCACAAAAAAAATGTTAGCGATCGCAGGGATCTGGCCTGACTCTGCCAACACTGCAGTTATGTGTGCTTAGTGTTTTGTAAGTGACAGTGATCGATCGATACTGCACTTGGGGGGGGGGGGGGGGGCCGGAGGGGGAAAACGCAGGTGCTAGCAGGTATCTGGGCTGATCCCGCTAACAATGCGTTTTTTTGGAACCCTAAACTGCTGGGACGCTAGTATAGATCTGATCAGATCAGATATTGATCTGTTCAGATACTATACCACTAAGGGAGGTGTATGCTTTGCGCGTGGGTGTTTGCGGTACTGGCACTAACCTGGGGCGACGCAGACCTTATTTGACCCTAAAACCTAATTGATATCACCCGCCGGGCGATCAGGGGGTTAAACCGTTATTGGGTAATAAATGGCGGGTGCCCTGACAGTATAAAAAACAAGCTAACTAACCAGCGTCACCCGTAACAGTAATACAAAAAAAAACTGGTTACCTAGCGACACTAATGCAGGGATCAGAAAAACGATCGCTTAGTGACACTGGCAAAAGGGGGTGAAAGGGTTAACTAGGGGCAATCAGGGGGGTTAAACCTTTATTAGGTAATATATGGGGGTACCTGACGCTATATAAAAACCTGACGGGGAACCTAAATAACAAAATAACTAACTGGCTAACCAGCGTCACCAGTGACATTTTATACGGTGATCACTGGTGAAAGGGTTAACTCTAGGGGCAATCAGGGGGTTAAAACCTTTATTTAGGTTGTAATATGGGGGTACCTGACCTATAAACCTATTTATGAACCTATATAAACATGGCGGTTAACCTAAAAAAAAACTGGTTACCTAGCGACACTAATGCAGCGATCAGAAAAACGATCGCTTAGTGACACTGGCAAAAGGGGGTGAAAGGGTTAACTAGGGGCAATCAGGGGGTTAAACCTTTATTAGGTAATATATGGGGGTACCTGACGCTATATAAAAACCTGACGGGGAACCTAAATAACGAAATAACTAACTGGCTAACCAGCGTCACCAGTGACAGTTATACGGTGATTACTGGTGAAAGGGTTAACTCTAGGGGCAATCAGGGGGTTAAAACCTTTATTTAGGTTGTAATATGGGGGTACCTGACCTATAAAACTATTTATGAACCTATATAAAACATGGCGGTTAAAATAAAAAAAAAATGGTTACCTAGCGACACAATGCAGCGATCAGAAAAACGATCGCTTAGTGACACTGGCAAAAGGGGGTGAAGGGGTTAACTAGGGGCAATCAGGGGGTTAAACCTTTATTAGGGGGGGGTAGGGGGCTACCTAGGACCTAAAACTAACTGCCCTGACAGTTATTACAGTCACACTGACACTAAATGCAGTGATCAGTAAATAAATGATCACTGCAATTAGTGACACTGTGACTGGGGGGGGAGGGGGTGATCTGGGGGGTGATCAGGGGGTGACAGGGGGGTGTTTTGTGTGCCTAACTGTACTGGTGTCAGTGTAGTGTTGTGCACTAACCTTAACATGTTCGCCGCTCGGCGTCTCCGGTCACATAGACCGGCGCACCGAGCGTGACATCACTTCCGCCTTCCTGTCTATACAATAGACAGGAAGGGGAAGCTTTTCATTCGCCAGGAGCGATCGCGAGGGGGTGGCCAGAAACCACTGGCCGTCCCCTCGTCCCGGATCGCTCCTGAAGCGATGCCGACCGTCCCCGCCGGCGGAGGGGGGTCCGATCGGACCCCCCAACCGCCTAAAGAATGGCACGTACAGGTACGTGGTTCTGCCTGTACGTGCCATTCTGCCGACGTATATCTACATGGGGCGGTCGGCAAGTGGTTAAAGTATAAAGATAGATACCGCCCCCATTTTTTTTTTCCTCTCCCCCTCCTCCCAGCGCTGATCTATTATTAGCCGTAGCCCCCCCCCCCCAAAAAAATAAAAACATCCCCACATTAAAGATACAAATTGAAGATAAAACATATATAGACAATTCTTTTGCACACACAAAAAGATAACACTGAACACTCACTCCAGCAATATCCCAACACACCTTCACACACTTTTTATCCCACATACTAACTGATCCCCCCACCTCTCCTTTTTTTCCCCTCCCTCCTTTTTTTTCCCCCAACACCCCCCACCTCTCCTTTTTTTCCCCTCCCTCCTTTTTTCCCCCAACACCCCGCCCCTCTAACCCCCCCCAAAAATATATATACCTTTCTTTTCCACTATATATATTGTAAAGTTCGGGGGACCAGCCAGACCGCAGGACACAGGCTTTTAACCCAAAAGGAGGTTTATTAAACTTAAAACAGCTTGACAGCAGCAAAAACAAAAGAAAAAGGTTTCAGTCTCACCGACATTCAAAGTCCAGCATTGCTATCGCAATCAAACAGTCCTTGGGGTGGTTTCAGGTGACTTCACCTGCTAGGAGGCTTCCAGGCAGAACGCTGCTGTCCACGTTGGTTGCTGCACATCAAACCAAACACAAACCACCATCATCTCCTCTACACTCCTCCACACCCATCTGCAACTTCCTGTCTTGTTTTTAAACCCACTTCCTCTGACAGGTGAGTTAACCCTTTTTGTTCCCTTAAAGGGATCACAGACCAAACAGAGGGGAAACATAGCGTTCTTCCAGGACCCAGCCACTGCGTCCTGTACATATCCCCCCCCCTGTGCCCCAACGCCAAGGAGGTGGAGGCAACAGTGGAGCTCAAACAATGGACTCGGGAGAGGGCATCTGCATTTTGATGCAGTCTCCCGGGCCTATGCTCCACTACAAATTTAAATTCCTGGAGTGCCAGGAACCACCGGGTAACCCTGGCATTAGTCCCTTTACCTTGTCTCAGCCATGTTAAAGGGGCATGGTCAGAAATCAGCCTAAACTTCCTCCCCAAGAGGTAATATCTGAGGGATTCCAGAGCCCACTTAATGGCCAGACACTCTCGTTCAATTATAGCGTAGTTTTTCTCCGCTGGTGTTAACTTCCTACTGAGGAAGACTACTGGGTGCTCCTCGCCATGAATAACCTGTGACAACACCGCTCCCAATCCTACATCGGAAGCATCAGTCTGTACAACAAACTCTTTTGAAAAATTGGGTGCTACTAGGACAGGGTGTTGGCACAGTGCCGACTTGAGCTCCAAAAAAGCCTTCTCAGCGTCTGCATTCCACTCCACCATGACCGATTTCCGACCCTTAGTCAGATCGGTCAATGGAGCTGCCAACGTGGCAAAGTTGGGTACAAACCTCCTGTAGTATCCCACCATACCCAGGAATGCACGTACCTGTTTTTTTGTGAGGGGGCGGGGCCAATTCTGTACAGCCTCTACCTTGTTGACCTGAGGTTTTACTACCCCTCTACCCACAACATAGCCCAGGTATTTCACCTCCTCCATTCCCAAAGCACACTTTTCCGGGTTTATTGTAAACCCCTCCTTCCAAAGAGAGTCCAGTACTGCCTGGACTTTGGGCAAGTGTGACTCCCAGTCTCTGCTAAAAATGACTATGTCATCCAAGTATACTGAGGCATACTCCCGATGAGGACGTAAAATCCTATCCATTGCCCTCTGAAATGTGGCTGGAGCAGTTTGCAATCCAAAAGGCATTCTCTTGTATTGAAAACTTCCCTCTGGGGTAGAAAAAGCAGTTTTCTCTCTAGCAGCCTTAGTCAACGGGATTTGCCAATACCCCTTGGTAAGGTCTAATGTAGTGATATACCTGGCTGGACCTAGTCTCTCAATAAGCTCATCTACCCGGGGCATGGGGTAGGCATCAAACCGTGAAACTTCATTTAGTTTCCGGAAATCATTGCAGAATCGCAGAGTCCCGTTGGGCTTCGGTACCAACACAATCGGGCTTGACCACTCACTCTGTGATTCCTCAATAATCTCCAGGTCCAACATCTTCTTCACTTCCTCTGAAACAGCCTTCCTTTGGGCCTCTGGAATGCGGTAAGGCCGGACAAAAACTTTGACTCCTGGTTCCGTGACAATATCATGCTCTATGACACTAGTGAGCCCTGGCAAGTCTGAAAATTTCTCTTTATTTCTCTGCAAGAACTCCTTTGCCTGCTGACTT